>JAQBSW010005031.1:0-61718 GCA_029291075.1 Eudiplozoon nipponicum | reverse complement strand
CATCAGTAAGCATAGACAGGTTGAAAACGTTTATCGAACCACCTGATCCTGAGAGCGTTCAACCTTCTACACACGTCTCAGGCTCCGTCTGCTCACAATCTCAATGACCTGCTTTGTATAACGCGTAATTAATTTTTTTAAAAACATTAACATTAACTATAAAATTTTTAACCTTTCGTTATTTTTAGTATTTGTTTCACGTGGCATAACCAGCTGTTCTTAGCTAACAATTGTGTAGCATTTTTGAACAGTTCTTTGGTATTATGCCATCTCTGAGGCAATGTTCGTGTACAAATTTTTATGCAATTACCTTTAATTTTAATGTATATATATTTTACATTATAATGTATTTCTCACACATGACATTACACTGCCTATTTTGTATGACCAGCTACTTAGAGCTAACGCTTTTCTGTAGCAACTCTAAGTAGTGATCAGCTTCATATCATGGTACAGGCCACTTTCAATGCATATCTCAACTTTATCTATTTCACAAAGACCACTCTACAAATGTCATGACCACAACGTCGAGCACTCTAGCTCCTTTGGTCGTATACAAACACATTGACAACGATCCAACTTGCTTAGGTTTTATCTTAAACCTGGCAAATTCAGAGGCGATTTACCTCGAAATCTTCACGCTGCGGCTCCAAAACTTACACTGCTCTATTTTGCCTCACGTGCTATGACCGTCCACTAGAGCTAACAATTTGTGTAGCAATTCCTAGTGGTTACCTGGCATCATATCATTGTTGAAGCAACCAACAAGCATATTTAAGCCCAGCACTTATGGTTCATCATATTTTTGCTTAACTTGGTTCGAACTCTGTCATGCATTTCTTATCTAGCCTCGCAGAGAGGAATATTTTTTTCTTTTTTTTCAGAGAGGAAAGTGTTATAACGACACAAATCAATCGCCGACATATTGCGTAAATTAAATTCAAATTTATTTACGTTGCACCAATGAGAAAAAAGCAAAATTGCCGTTTAACCACGTTTAACCACGTTTAACCAATAGTGTGCAAGTACACATTGCATGCTATTTAAGCACGGTAATTTACCATGCAAGTTAGTTGGTCGTATCTGCGTTCTGCCTCGTGTTACACATGTACGTGCTGTCGGCTGTCAATACCTACGCTGGATATTGATTTGTTTCACCAACAATTGGCAACATTCGTGACTCACCGTGTTGCACTTCTGCCAGCAAGACGAGCCAATTAATGCAGAACTTCAACCAAGTTGTCTACACATGATAACAACAGCAAGAAAAACAACCAGAGTCCACCCAAGGAACAGAACATCAACTTACATATATATAACTTACGCGAACGCCGACAAGGCCCTTTTAAGGGCCCCCATATCAGTAACTAATCTCTATTCAGAGCACCTTAACCGAGTTTGTAACGTCGTACGGCATTTACTTGAAGCCGGGGCGTTAACAAAATTGGCGACTGCGCCAGGATATTGATTATTGTTCTGATTTTTTTGGTATAAATAAAATTGACTTCCTTTTTCATCTATTTGGGATAAAAATCGATTAAGATTTGCGTTTTATCTACCGTGATCGTGGTCATCTGTGAATTTTGTTGGGTATATATATATATTCGTGGTTTGCGTTGGGGGGATATAATAATAACAGATTGACATTTGTGTTTTCTTTACCCTGATCGTGGTTTTCTGGGAAATCTGTTGGGTATATATTCGCGAATTTGTGGGAATAATAATAATACATCGGCATCAAAGGCCAACGGGGCCTTTTTTCATCTTTTCTACGTACAAAACGGCACCGTACGTACTCAACAACTCAACTTCGGATTTTTGGAAACAGTGACTTTGTTTTGTTCTGCACTTATTCAACTGTGGAAACTGTTTGTGGGTAAGCGTTTCGTTAAAGTATATTTATATATTTTCATATTGCTTTTAATTTATGCTTTTAAAATCCCGTAAGATTGTTAAAATGTCAGGTCCAATTTTAGAGATTGATGTTCCTGTTTGAGATGGAGATAGTGAGTTATTTTTTATGCGCGTAGACTCCGCTTTCTCCCTGTTTCCTGATTATGACAGTCATCAAAAACTGTCAAAGGATTTTGCTAAACTACCTTCTGAATTGCAGTGACGGATTTATCCTAAGCTTGAGGCCATTAGGAAGCTACCTAATCCCATTTTGGGCCTACAAAACGAGGTAGAATCCTTGCTTGGACCCACTGAAACTGAGTAGATAATAAACAAATATGCGCAGTTAGATATGCCAAATCTTGGCCCCATAGAAATACTGAGGGAATTACGGAAACGTTGGTATAAACCAACATTTCTGACCATGAGGCTAAGGTTGTTTTTATTAACAATCTTCCCCAAACATTAAAAGTCTTTGCCAGACAGCTCCCCAACACTCTCTCTATAGATGACTTATCTGAGAGATGTGAGTTAGAATATAGGGTTTTGGAACCCAAAGTGAATCCATCATCCTTTTCTTCACCCCCGCAAGATGATAGAATCTCCTCTTTAGAGAGAACAGTGGCGAATATGGCCAAAGTTCTAGAAGGATTGGCCATTACCAAATCCGAGATAAATAAAGTGAATGCTCGACCAAAATTCGTTTCCAAGTCAAATTATAATGGTAGGCGGCGATCGAGATCTCCGCAATCCTTTAATAAATATGTTTCAAAGAACTGGTGTTATAACCACCAGAAGTTTTTTATGCTTGCCAAGTTTGTCTTTGTCGTTCCGAAGAATTTTCGAATGAGTGTCAATTTCCACAGCTGACGGAGATGACAACAGACCGCAGGCACAAGGGTGCATCAGTATCGGGAAACGTCTGGCGCAGGAAGTAGAAGACTGTACTTTCTGCACATCAACGGCATCAACGGCGCTACAGGGAAGAAGCCAACTACAATCCGACATCCTTGTCGACTCTTTTCGTCCACGCCGAATTTTTCACATAGAGAACCAAACAGACAATGCCGGTCGCAATCACCAGCCTACTTGTTTGCATGACCCGGCCAAACAGCTAAACGAACTTCTGCACCTTCTTGATTTCAAAACTGGCGAAGAGTACATCGTAGACACAGGTGCGGCAGTCTCAGTTCTCAAAGGTGATTCAATGGCCGAGATGTCGCTAGGCGTTCTTCTCGCAACAGCTACAGGCGAGCCCATACCAACTTATGGCTGCTAATACCGCACACTCAACATAGGTCTACGACGTGAATTTTCCTACAACTTCATCATTGCCAAGGTCTCACATAATATAATAGGCCTTGATTTCCTTCTAAAATTTCGGCTCATTGTTGATCTTGTCAATCAATAGATCATCGACACCTCCACCGGACTTGAGCAAAGTTTTTGGACACTTGCCTCCGAGCGTTTGGAGTGACAGGTCATTCAGCCAACCCCAGTGCATCATTCAGCAGAGATATCAGCAGCTCTTCGAAAATACAAATCGCTTTTCGATCTTAACAAATTCGATCTACGAGTCTCCAACACGATGCATCATATCGTCACAGAAGGACAACCTATTGCATTCAAGAAGCAACCACTGGCTCCTGCTAAGCTGAAAGCTGCCCAAGAAGAATTCTCAAGGCTTTTGGAAGAGGGAATCATCAGACCATCGAAAGTTCATGGGCGTCACCACTGCACTTAGTCTCAAAATCAAACGGATCGTACAGAGCCTGTGGAGACTACCCTAAGCTAAATTCGGTGACAAAATCTGATGCATATCCTATTCCAAATATCAACACTTTACTTGAAAACTCAACGGCAGCAATTTTTTCTCAATGATTGACCTCAGACAAGCGTACCATCACATACCGGTAGCACCAGAGGATATCGAGAAAACTGCAGTCATCAATCCATTTGGCCTTTTTGAATATCTTTACATGCCTTTTGGACTTAAGTGTGCTACTCAGACATTTCAAAGGTTCATAGACAACATACTTCGCGACGACTCTGCTTATTGTATGTCATATCTAGATGACATTATGGTATTCAGTCCAGATCTAGAATCTCATGCGAAACATCTACGAAATGTCCTCTAACGCTTATCCAACCACGGTCTCAAGATCAACTGTGACAAGACGCAGATTGCAACTTCATCCGTCGACTTCTTAGGGCATCGTATCACGGCCCAAGTTATTCAACCGTTGCCGTCAAAGACGAATTCAATCAAGAATATCAAGTCACCAAGGACTTTGAGCGATTTGCAGAAAATCCTGGGAGTACTAAACTATTATCGCAAGTTCCTTCCAGGACTTTCAAAACAACTTTATCCTTTGTGCAGGCACCTGCGGAACCGTCATTGCTTGGTCATCCGAAGACGAGGAATTACTTCGTCTTGACATCAACTCTTTAGCAAATGCCACAATGCTAACGCATCCAGATTTCGAAAAGCCATTTCTACTCACGACAGATGCTTCTGAATTCGCTATTGGAGCCACGTTGGAACAAGAGATCGACGGAGTTCGGAAGCCTATCAGTTTCTACTCGCGTACTCTCCAACCAGTAGAAATGAGGTATGACACTTTCGGCCGAGAACTTCTCGCCATCCACGACGCAGTGCGCCATTTTATCAGCATCATTGGCAGTAGCAGATTTGTTGTTTTCACAGATCATGCACCACTAGTTAGCGCCAAGTACCCTGCCAGAGTGGAAAGACAGCTTTCTCGTCTAAGCGAATGGCAATTTGACGTCTTTCACGTCAAGGGCAAACAGAACTTCATTGCAGATGCCCTGTCCAGGCCAGACGTCTCTCTACAACCACCTTCGCCGTCACCATTCACTGTCAACTCCGTGGCACTCAGTGAACCTGCACTAACGCCAACTCTCCTGCGAACTGAACATCGCGGTGACATTTACATTCAAAAATCAATAGCCCGTCACCCAACCAAGTTCATATGCCGTCTGTGGGAAGGCTTACTAATTGTTTACTTCACGGGTACGCAGCCCAACAAGCCAGTTCTGCCGACCTGCCTTCAGAGAAACGTTTTCGATTCAATTCACTCAATTTCTCACCCGGGAAGCCAAGCGACTGTCCGACTTCTTACAGATCGTTTCTGGGGTCACAGACTTAGGCAGAATGTTAAACGATGGGTCTCAGAGTGTGCTATTTGTCAGAAAAAACAAGATCACACGACACACTCGTTCTAAGTTGCAACATTTTTGGTCTACTTCTCGCCTAGCCATCGTCCACATCGACATAGTTCATCTGACAAAGGTTCAAGGTTTCAGCTACCTTCTAACTATGATCGATTGATTTACACGGTGGCCTGCGGCATTACCTCTTGGCACCATTTCTGCAGACGAAGTAACTAACGGTTTTATCTCTGCATGGATATCCAATTATGGTGTTCCCAATGAGGTCATCACGGACAGAGGCACTTGCTTCTCATCTGATCGTTTCAAAACCACCTTGCGGTACATGGGATGCATCTTACGCCAGACGACTGCCTACCATCCCCAAGCTAATGGCATGGTAGAGAGAATGCATAGGGAACTCAAAGCAGCTTTAGCATCCTCGTCCATTAATGGCAAACTGGGTCGATGCACTACCTTTAGTTCTGCTTGCCATGCGTTCCCGTACTCGTGAATCCATTAAAACGTCTGCGTCACAACTCTTGTATGGCATGGATCTACGCCTGCCTAGTCAGCTCCTACGTCTACTACCGGCACAAGATGACCCACAAGACGAAGCTACCCGCCTTCGACTTCATTTCGGTAACATGTCCGAACAGCAGCCGAGACACGCCTCGTCCAGTCTTCGTTCACCCACAGCTCCACAGCTGCAAGAGAGTACTCGTTCGCAACAATAATGCTGTTGCACCACTACAACCCAAGTATCGCGGTCCTTACCCAAATTTTACTCAGACAGCCAAAATACTTCATCATTATGCAAGGCGCTACACCGACATCAGTAAGCATAGACAGGTTGAAACTGTTTATCGAACCACCTGATCCTGAGAGCGTTCAACCTTCTACACACGTCTCAGGCTCCGTCTGCCCACAATCTCAATAACCTGCTTTGTATAACTCGTAATTAATTTTTTAAAAACATTAACATTAACTATAAAATTTTTTAACCTTACGTTAATTTTCGTATTTGTCTCACGTGGCATAACCAGCTGTTCTTAGCTAACAATTGTGTAGCATTTTTGAACAGTTCTTTGGTATTATGCCATCTCTGAGGCAATGTTCGTGTACATAATTTTATGCAATTACCTTTGATTTTAATGTATATATTTTTACATTATAATGTATTTCTCACACATGACATTACACTGCCTATTTTGGTATGACTAGCTACTTAGAGCTAACGCTTTCGTGTAGCAACACTAAGTAGTGATCAGCTTCATATCATGGTATAGGCCACTTTCAATGCATATCTCAACTTTATCTATTTCACAAAGACCACTCTACAAATGTCATGACCATAACGTCGAGCACTCTAGCTCCTTTGGTCGTATACAAACACATTGACAACGATCCAACCTGCTTAGGTTTTTATCTTAAACCTGGCAAATTCAGAAGCGATTTACCTCGAAATCTTCACGCTGCGGCTCCAAAAACTTACACTGCTCTATTTTGCCTCACGTGCTATGACCGTCTACTAGAGCTAACAATTTGTGTAGCAATTCCTAGTGGTTACCTGGCATCATATCATTGTTGAAGCAACCAACAAGCATATTTAAGCCCAGCACTTATGGTTCATCATATTTTTTGCTTAACTTGGTTCGAACTCTGTCATGCATTTCTTATCTAGCCTCGCAGAGAGGAATATTTTTTTTTTCAGAGAGGAGAGTGTTGTAACGACACAATCAATCGCCGACATATTGCGTAAATTAAATTCAAATTTATTTACGTTGCACCAATGAGAAAAAAGCAAAATTGCTGTTTAACCACGTTTAACCACGTTTAACCAATAGTATGCAAGTACACATATTGCATGCTATTTAAGCACGGTAATTTACCATGCAAGTCAGTGGGTGGTATCTGCGTTCTGCCTCGTGTTACACATGTGCGTGCTGTCGGTTGTCAATACCTACGCTGGAAATTGATTTGTTTCACCAACAATTGGCAACATTCGTGACTCACCGTGTTGCACTTCAGCCAGCAAGACGAGCCAATTAATGCAGAACTTCAACACACATGATAACAACAGCAGGAACCACAACCAGAGTCCACCCAAGGAACAGAACGTCAACTTACATATATATAACTTACGCGAACGCCGCCAAGGCCCTCTTAAGGGCCCCCATATCAGTAACTAATCTCTATTCAGAGCACCTTAACCGAGTTTGTAACGTCGTACGGCATTTACTTGAAGCCGGGGCGTTTACATAATTTTAATTTCCGATTTGTTGTATAAACTGAGTTCCAATTTTTATGTACTTTTATCTGTATATGGAAGCATTTGTAATCGCATTTATTACCACTCATTATTCTGGTGCCTTATCTTTTCGTAATTCGTCAAATCAGTTAATATTTATTGTTTGATTTCACAGATTTTATAGACAATATTTATTTTACAAAATATACAATTTTATTATATTCTGTTAAATTCCAAAATTTATCGGCTTTATTTAAACACTTAATATATAATTATTTACAGATTTAAATTTTGCTATTTGTATACATTGCGTGTGCTTACTGATTAATCGCACTTTGAAACTATTCATCTACTTTTCTAAACAGTTACTAATGTAATGTAGGTTTGTATAACAATTTGATCACCGAATATATGAGCGGTATAAAAGTTAACTAGATTTTACTATTTAATCTCTGTACTATGGATATATTGTGCGTGTACGTTTGATAAGCGATTTTTCTATTAATATTTTTTATAAATTGACTTAGTAAGAAGTACTTTCGAGTAGAACAATTTGTAAATTACTTGTGTGAACGTTTAGCTTAAATGTTAAAATTTTAACTGTTTTATGACATTTATTTAATTATTTTCAAAGAATTTTACATTGAGGCTATATAGGCCGCTGTTTTGCTATTTTTTAGTCTCTAAGTCCTATTAACAAATTTGGAATCCAACCTTGAAGTGAGACTGGGGCAGCGCTATAGCCGGAAGTCTTGACAATACATACCTACAGTTTAGAAGATAGACTATGAGGACAAGTCGGCTGTAGGATAATGGAACTACTTGTGATGGTTCAACAGATGTTTACTACTACAATGTCGGCCAACCTGGGATCTTTTCTACATTACTTTTGTGAATAAATGGAACCGACATTGGTAAATGTTGTGGAAACCAAGGTACGTGTGCCCATTACTTAGGAAAGAAACCCAGGAAGTGACTCAGGAATGCACTCGACACCGGCTAGCAAAATGAGTCAATAACATGAGCAAGACACGTGGAGGTGAAATGCAGAAGGCTTTTTGGCCTAGGCGCTGAAAGGAAGACGAGTAGATGATTATCCATCCCCGTTGTAATTGGCTTATAAGAAAACTAATCATCGATCAGTTATTTGTTAATTAGACGTTTCGTGTAACATAATGTTGTAATATTGACTCTAATTCCTACCAATTGAAGGGTCTGCCTTCTTCAGTGAAACTGGGGTATTCGTCCAGGCAGATTGGGCAGATGGCAATGAGCCTGACGTATAGAAGTTAGACTTCATAGTCGGACAGGCTATAGGATAATGAAGGAGATTGTGATGGTTCAACAGACGTTTAGGACCACATAAATGTATAACCATAATCAAGATTTAAGAGGTCACTAAGGTCATCGAATTTTACAATTTCAGTATATATCAATTTTAAAGACATCATAAAAGGGAGCTCTTCTCTAAGCTATATTGTTAATTGGTTCGACCTTCCATGATCATCATCAGAGTACGAAGGCAAACTGACTAGCGAGGATCAAATCGCAGTGCATATATATGGAAAGCAAAATTAGATATGAGGCTCTCATCTCTAGTAGTCTTGCATGCTAGCTAGTCAGTTTGCCGTCGTATTCTGATGATGATCATGAAAGGTCGAAACGCGTCAGTGCGTTGCGACTGGCGGTAGATTTGTTATGTTGTTTGACGACTAGTTAAATACAATGGGATTGGTGTTTACTTAAAGCTCGCAAACTCGATTTAAAGAATTGTTACCACCAACTGCGTAATCAATTATTGTTAAATCTTTTCCGAGTCACAAAAAATCCACCATCCATGTTGTCTATCACAAGAATTAATTTAACTTTCTCTTCGTACTTGCCGTAGTCATTCAGAAGTGCGTATGCTAACCAAACAGTGCACTTAAGCCTGGCGAAAATAATCTTTTCTGATTTCTGACGAATTACTATTTGTTAAGAGGTTGTTTCAATATCAATCATATCTGACCTCCTTTTTTAATATTGTCAATTAAACTACATTTCATAATATTATCTCATTTAATTATTAATATCTTTAAGCTTCTAGCCATCTTTATCTATATAGTATCAGTGAAAGAAATAACGTTAATACGGAAGAAACAAAATTGTAAAGTCAATCATAATCGAACGCTTTAATTAACTTTCTGAATAGCTCCAAGTTAAATTTGAAATATGTAATGTGTGTATTTTCAGAAATAATGTTCTGGATTTCAACACTCAGGTTATTTAATGGAAGGAGTATTTTTTGTGGTCTCGTTCCTTAAAGTAATCAACCTCATAAATGTACCAGTTAACCACATCCATCTTTAAATATACATCGTCTTAACATTCCGAATCTATAAATGATTCTTTGAAGATTTGCAATAGATCATGATTATATACGAGACAGAAAATTTCACAGTCAAGACTTTTATTGAAATCACCTATAACCACACTTTACCTTTGGCAGTTTAAAATAAATTGTAAATTCGTACCGAAATCAACATCGTCAAGAATGTACGGATACAGTGGTCTATAAATCGCGTTTAAAATCAGAGAAGTGATTTGGACCGTATATTTGATATTAGAGTTTGATTTAATCACCTTGTATTGTCCAGCGTTTTCTTTGAATGCACAAGAATTATAATCAATTTCCGAACTGGTTGAGATAAATTTCTAATATAGTGTCGTTTATACTCCCATATTCTGATCTCGAACTCATGCAATATTTTAATGAGCTTTTGTATTTTAAATTTGACTTAAATGTGTATAATAGTGCAGCTAGACTGAATTTCCGCCTTTCTATATCGGTGTATAGTACTTAAGATGCCTAGCTGACCAAGTAACCGACTGGAAGATTAATTTCATGTAAAATTTATTGTCTTTATTTAAATGTCAACAGTTTAATTATGCCTTTCTAATATGAGCGTCTGGATTATGTGTTAACATTTTAATTTGACTTTATACACCAATTATGGAATTAATTCTCGAAGAACTATATATTATGTACCTTTATCAGTCGACAATATTCAATAGATTTACATTCTCTAAATCATATTATCAAAGCGGGACTGATTTGCCTTTTCCTCTTCATCATTAGCACTGAAGCGGTCTTTCCAGCTGGATTTGATAGACGAGAATTGGCCGGCAGTATAGAAGATAGATTATAAGATCGAGATGGCTATAGGAAAATAAAGAAACTAGTTATATGGTAAATATCTTTGGTTTGCACCATCGTGTCTTTCCTTGTGGTAATAAAACTGGCACTTATTGGGCACTATTTTTATAGATGAATATTCAATTTGATATTACACATTTACTTTTAGTAGCACCCGATAATTCCATGTAACTGCAACATATTACACGTTTACATAATTAATTCGTCTCGTTATACAGTGGACATAATCTTTTCCTACAATAATAGTTCTAAGAAAATATGTTTTTGACTCCAAACAAATCTGAATTTGATGCATATTTCTAATCGTTACATAGTTGCACGTCGCCGAATTTTGAATGACACAGCGAAGAGGCCAGTTTGAAGCTATTGCTGTAAGTTCTGTAACGGCTCAAGAACAATTCGCCGACATTGCGTAAATGAAATTCAAATTCAATTTACGCGGCACCAATTAAAACAAGCGAAATTTGCCGTTAACTAATGTCGTGCGAGATTTCGATTCAGAAAGTATTTAAACACGGTGAATTTACCATGCCGGTCAGTTATCGCGTTTGCCTTTTCCTGTGCGCTACGTGTGCGGGCTGCCTGCTGTCATCACCTACGCTGATTTTTGGACTTGCTTCACACACATTGTCAATTTCAGTCACGCCAATCTTGTTGCTGCACTACTAGTGAGACGGAGCAACACCTACATATTCGAGCTTCAAATGTGCCAGTTACTGCAGATCTTCAACGAGATTACTCAGCTACTCACTCGCCACGGATGTCAAAGCCAAAACAGAAGGAACAACAACCCAGTCACCCAGAGCTGATCTCAAGTGTCTAGGAGTATTTCCAGACACGGCTACACTAACTAACTTTCTCGGCATTTGCCGGAGAACGCAATAACGGCCATAATAAGGGCCCCCAACAGTACACAATCTCAGCCACCCTGTCTCCAAACTGACTTTGTAACGTCGTACGGCATTTACTTGAAGCTGGGGCATTTTACAGTTCCAAACTGCGCCTTTCGAGTTTATTCGCGATTTGATCAAACAAATCTCCGTTGTATGCCATACAATGATGTTATTTGTAATTATAAATTTATTGGCATAAATTCTTTATTAAGGTGATTGGGCTGGAATCCGCAAATTGGTGTTGACCAGTTACGCTTCGATATTTGAGCCTTGATTTAATAAGCATATATGAAGAATGAGACTGTAATTAGCTTGGGTAAACGCGTTATTAATTATAAAGATCTGATTAATCACTCGAAACCGTAAGAAACGACGCGTCTAGTTAAAAGCATGTATCGACTCTGAATGCATCAAGTTCGTAAATGTACTAAAATGATCATATTCTTTTTATCTCTCGATCAATGAGAATTTGATATTTGAATTTAAAAAGAAGGCGCAAATACGTGTGACCGGTTGAATGAAATGACGTATGGATATTTATTTAGGTTGGAAACCTCGATTTATAGAATTTCTATCATTACTCGAGAAATTATTTATTGATTAAATGTGTAACTGATATATGTTGAGGAAAGCATGAAGATTTGACACTCGTTAGTCAGTTTGCCGTCGTACTCCGATGAGAGCGAAACACGTCAGTCCGCACAATTCACATTATTTCTACCGTTGTGAAGCTGTTTAAATGAAATGAAATTGTTGTTTATTAAAAGTTTTCAAAAGTGATTTATATGATTATTACAACCATCAACGAAATAAATGGTGTTTAACAGTGTAATATACTAAGGACTAATTTTAAGCCATCCCAAAACCAGCGAAATCTATTTCAATCGCTAGTAAAATTGATCTACTTTTTGTTCTAAAATATACTTTCTTCATTTGTGAATACAATTTTGAGGAATTACATGTACCACAATTTTAATGATTCATTTACATTCATTACCCAAAGTTAATTGGTATGTGATTTTCTCCATTTTAGGTAATCAAGCGATTAGCTTTCGATTACCTTGATTATATTTTGAAGTTGAATGTTTTTATATAAAACTACGTGAATTTCCATTTTTCTTGCGAAAGCTTTGTAAAACAGAGAAGCTAATTACTCGCTCTTTGTTGAAGTCTTCATTTATTAATGAGAAGCCAATTAACCGTTCATCAGCCCAATACTTTTCAGAACGAAAAAGCTGAAATATGTAAGGATCAACGTTTTCTGTTGCACCACAAATTCTTATTCCATCACATTTTATCCTACTCCTTCGTATAGTCCGAAATTTTTACTGAAGACTTAGTTAAAGCAGCTGTCTGGGAATTTAAATTAATTTAGTTTACACGACTGTTGCTCAGTTTTCCATAAAATAAGTAAAGACACGTAGGTTACAGCTCTATTCGGATTTCAAATGAATGCTACAAAAGGCATCCAATTATTTGATTAAATTTTATAAATCTTACAGAAAATAAATATTATAAAACTGTTCTTAGCAGACGCCCTATTTTATTAATTGCGGAAATATTCTATTCTTATGTAGTACTCATTCAACCGTGCCTTAAATCTGACTAGGCCATAATAGTGCTGTGTAAGAGTTTATCATTCCTCATTTGTGCCTTATCCAGGTAAATATACTCGTATTAACAGGAACCTCCTTCTCGCACATCCATATGCGTTAATAATATGTTTGCCTAAATTATTTTTCTCATAATTATTACTTTTCATTAAACATTGGTTACTACTGCCTTTTGTATTGCTGTTTACGAGGATAAAGCTGCATTCCTATTTGCTTATTTTACTCCAATCAAAAATCAATGTTTCCACTCAGGCAATGTTGTTAATTAGGTGCTTTATATTAAAATTCTAATTCACCCTAATAATCAATTTATTGATCAATATATAAAATGTATCCAATCAATATTTTAGGGCTAAGTAAGCGAGATACTCAGTGCTCTAACAAGATTAACTATTACAACTATGATTACTTTTAATAGTTTATTTAAATACTTTTAAATAAATAAATAAATCTACGTTAAGAATTAAATAAACAGTACGCAACGCTGTCTAGCTGCACTACTACACTTGTGAAAGTGATGATACCCACAGTGTGCAGAAAGATCTAGTTTGTCTAAAATTTATTATTTACCAACAATTATCAATGGTTCCACATATCTCGTGATTCACTAATAACAGAGGTTCTGCTGACATTCGCATCGAACTACTTCCTGACGTACAAATTATTAGATTTTTCACCAAATACACAGTATACCAATAGTCATGACCGTGTTACATTCTTGTTTGAATGCATATTGCCTATCAGAAATCTTAATTAGCTTCTCCATTTTATATGATCACAAAGTCGAATAGGTAAACAACTCACCTTGTACAAACGCGGCATTTTTCAATCCACTGTGCTGGTAACATTTACAGCCTTGAAATTTATTATATTTAAAGATTTGGCTTCGAAGTCGCATTGTCGAAGACTTTATATGAATTTAGCTCCAATACCGCTGGTTTAAAAATTATTATAAGAGATTTTGCTGTCCAATTGTCCCACTTTCCTCGCCAAAATACATAGTAGGTATAAGGCGTAATAACGGCTCCTACTGAGGAGTCTCCAGTAAACACGAAACGAATGTTTACATGAGATTTAACTTATCCTTCTGCTCCTATTCGAACTTATCTGTAAATAGGTAGGCAATTTTTAACACAAAATTGCATACATTAGATCTCATCAACAAAACGTATATAACTATTACATATTTTATTGAATGATCTCATGATTAACACAAAATTGCATAACTGATAATTTAACTTTTTCTCGTGAAGCAATCCGAGAAGTTTGCATCCGCTGTCTACCTGATTTTTCCAGATATTTTGAACTCTGGATATGGAGGTCATTTACAATGGAAAGCACATTACACAAACAATTTGACAATCAATATGTCAAGCTTGTGTGGTGTGCTTGTCATTGAAAATAACATCCATATGCGGAGTTCGAAATATTTGGAAAAATCAGTTGGATCGCGGATGCAAACTTCTTGGATCGCAACACGAGAAAAAGGTAAATAATCTATTCCCTGTCGTGCAACGTGTTTCTTTTAAAGCTTATTTTGGATAACTGATGTCGATCAAGAGCAGAATGCATTTATCTGCTGAAGTACCATTGTTATTTGTATTTTTCACTTTTAATGTTTATAAATCACTTAAATATTAGTCACTTTTGACTTTTGTATGGGTGGATATGATGATGATTATGTTGCTGTTGAAGTAACAGGTGTTGATACGTAGTAATTCCTAATTTTGGTAAAATTGAGGCTATCCATAAATCCAGTGTCGGTACCCTTTACAGGCTTGGTATATACCATATATAGAGAGTTGGTTTTGAATTCACATTTCCTGAGACTTTATATAAGCTTAACACAATTATTGCTTCAACACACATTCATACCGTTCAGCTGTTCCATATTCCTTGACCATGTATATAGTGGATAGAGGGTAACGATAACAATTTAAAAATTAATCTTGCGAGCTTGAGATAAACTCCGACATCTTTGCGTCTAACCTGTCGCATAACGTAGCAAAATTACCGACGGTCAATCGTATTGATACGAATCAACTTTCTATGCTCATAATCAGAGCACGATAGCAAACTGATTAATGAACATCAAACAACATTCCAAGTATCAGTAAAGCCAAATAGGTTACGTGTCTCTAACTATTAGTATTCGAGTATGCCTTGAACATGAATAGAAAGGTCGGCTGCACTGTTGCTATGCAGTTACGCGAGAGAACGTGTTGAAGGTTTCGCCTTTCGCCAGGTTTAAACACGTTTAAAAAATTTTGGTTTTTGCGGATGGTAATATCAAAAAAATCAACTTTGTGAACTTGAGACCAACATCAATTTAGTTAAATATTGTTTGTTGCGAAGAGCTAATATATGCAAGTATGTATAAGTTGTTGCTAACCTAGTAACAAATTAGTTCAGTTGTGACCAGAAGGATAAACCAAAGGCAGCATGAACGGAAAGTATAATCTCATGCACATTCGTTTCGTGCTTACTGGCGACTCATCAGTAGGAGCCGGTATTTCGCCCTTTATCCACTATATATTTGGTCCAAGTATGTGGAATAATAAGACGATACAATCTCCTAGACGAATTTGTAAACCTGCAATAGGGAAGCTAACATCATATAAAGTCTATGACAATGCGACTTCAACGCTAACTCACACTATATAATAAATATGCCGAGTCTGTAAAGGATACTAACACTATGGCTACTGTGTTAGTAACCGATACCAACATTATTGTACCGAAAAGGTATATGGTACTAACACTATGGTTTCCGAGTCGGTACATGTTACCAACCTGATGGATATCAATTTATGCTAAAGTTCACCCAAATTGAGAATTACAACAATTTCTGAACACCTGTTACTCCAGTAAATCCATACACTCTGGCCTTGATCGATATCAGTTATCACATTTCGCGGTAAGCATGACATCATTCAATTTAATATATTACAGTTAAATACTGTTTGTTGCGAAGAGCTAATATATATGCAAGTATGTATTAGGTTTTGCGAACCTAGTAACAAATTAGTTCAGTTGTGACCAGAAGGATAAACCAAAGGCAGCATGAACGGAAAGTATAATCTCATGTACATTCGTTTCGTGCTTACTGGCGACTCATCAGTAGGAGCCGGTATTACGCACTTTAACCACCTTATATTTGGTAGAAGAATGTGGAATAATAGGACGATACAATCTCCTATATTGTGGTACATGATACCAACCTGATGGATATCAATTTATGTTAAAGTTCACCGAAATTGAGAATTACAACAATTTCTGAAATACTGTTACTCCAGTAAATCCATACACTCTGGCCTTGATCGATATCAGTTATCAATTTAGTTATATCAAATCAGTCGAATATAGCAAGAAGAACCGGCAGAGCACGTCGGAAAACTTAAGAGGAACAAACTCGATGCACATACAAAGAAAGAAAAATAATATATGCGTTTTTCTCATTTAGTAATCTCATAGACATTGTGCTTGAATGGAGACGCTCACTACACAATTTTAACGCAGTCACGAAAGAGAACTTTTGCAGATTGACCACAAACACACATAAGTAATACATCTAGACAATGTCCATTGCCTTCAAATACTACATAATATATTTAAAATTAGTAAGAAAAAAAACACTAATAACAAAGTGGATAATGGCCATTTATTTTTAGACTATGAAACTTCACTTCACAATCTTTCATTTATATACATCCTGTGTTTTCATTTGATTATGTGGGTGGCAACAAATCCGACTCGGTTTTATTTATATTTCTTGTTTGTGTATGCGTATGTGTCTGTTTGCATTTAAAGATCTCTCTAGCTGCATTGCAAAGTGATGTTTGAGATCTGGTCATTCTTGTATTGATGCTTTGAGAGTTAATCAGCTGTTCACATTGTTCAAGTATGTATTAGGAGTTGCGAACCTAGTAACAAATTAGTTCAGTTGTGACCAGAAGGATAAACAAAAGGCAGCATGAACGGAAAGTATAATCTCATGCACATTCGTTTCGGGCTTACTGGCGACTCATCAGTAGGAGCCGGTATTACGCCCTATAATCACTATATATTTAGTCAAAGAATGTGGAATAATAGGACGGTACAATCTCCTAGACGAATGTGTAAACCTGCAATAGTGAAGCTAACACTATCTAAAGTCAACCACAATGCGACTTCAACAACTGAACTAATTTGTTACTAGGTTCGCAACACCTAATACATACTTGAACAATGTGAACATTTGATTAACTCTCAATAATTATATATATATATATATATATATATTGATAGTTTCTAATTTCACCATTTTTAAAATGTAAGAACAAAACAACGTACTCCATGGAATAACATTTATTAATAAATCTTATTTCTACCAGTATCTACAGCCATTATTCTGGATTCGTTGGTATATTCGTTCATTCAATCCCACTGTACATGTGTTGTAACCAATCTCCTCTTCGTTATTCTAGCCTTTGTTTTGCGCAATTTAGACCACTACTTTTGTGCAATTTAGACCACTCCTTTTGCGTAACGTCATTTGGTGTGTCATCGCTTTCATTGTAATTGCGTCCGTAATTGATGTATGTGTCGCATTTTGCGAAGCGTTGGTTATTTTTAAAGGCATGTCAGTCATATCTTTGTTCCAGTCCAATTTAATTTCTTTTTGAATTATCTTCTGCACGTTTAAGCAGGGCTTCAGCTTATTAATTGCAATAGCTTCAAAAGCTAGAAGCATTCGAGGCGACAAAAGCGTTTCCTCAATTACAGGTAGAGGTGTTCAACACAACAAACGGTACGCACGAATGAAAAAGATAGCCTCTCTGTGACGTCAACACCTTTGTCTGTATACAAATTTCAATGTACCTGCAACGCTCAGTACATCGGCAGATCAAAAAAGAGGCTCGAAACTAGAATAAATCAGCATCTCCCTCAAAAACTATTAAAGAGGGGTGCAGCTCCTGCACAAAAATCAGCAATTTGCGAACATGTACTACTCACAGGTCATGCTGTTAGTAGTAACAATTTTTCAGTTCTCTACAAGGCAAAAACAGAGAAAATGCTTCTAGCTTTTGAAGCTATTGCAATTAATAAGCTGAAGCCCTGCTTAAACGTGCAGAAAATAATTCAAAAGAAATTAAATTGGACTGGAACAAAGACATAACTGACATGCCTTTAAAAATAGCCAACGCTTCGCAAAATACGACACATACATCAATTACGGACGCAATTACAATGAAAGCGATGACACACCAAATGACGTTACGCAAAAGGAGTGGTCTAAATTGCGCAAAAGTAGTGGTCTAAATTGCGCAAAACAAAGGCTAGCATAACGAAGAGGAGATTGGTTACAACACATGTACAGTGGGATTGGATGAACGAATATACTAACGAATCCAGAACAATGGCTGTAGATACTGGTAGAAATAAGATTTATTAATAAATGTTATTCCATGGAGTACGTTGTTTTGTTCTTACATATATATATATATATATATATATATATATATATATATATATATATATATATATATATATAACAATATACCATAAATCAACATGGTCTGCATAGTACTTGCATTACAGCAGTTTTGTGCCATTTCAATATAAATTAACAACAGTTCGTGGTTGCTTTTTAAAAATTGACAGGTTGGTTAGTCAAGATTCAAAAGAAAATAAATATAATAAAGCAATTAACGATTTAGTGTTTAATGACTATCCCAGACAATTAATTGAATCAATTATTAAAAGGGGAATTAAACAGAAACAGTCGTATTACGGGTCAGAAAAGAGAACAGTCTACCTAAACATCCCATTTAAGGGGGATGCGGTTTCCCGAATATCACAAAAGAAAGTTGAAGCGGCATTAACACGCACATTTAATGCAGCTAAACTACGAGTGTTATTTAGGGTAACACACTTGCCTTTACCAGCAATCGAAGAGAACCAGCCGTTAATGTCGATATCAAATATTATTTACCGATATACATGCCAAGTTGTCGATCCACTTACGTAGGCCGACCGACCAGACGGTTAATTACTCGAATGAGAGAACATTGTAACTTAAACGCTTGTTTTAAATCAAATGGTGAATACACGTCTGTTATTGCGCAACACATCATCGAAACATCGCACGTATGCTTTCAAGACCTGGCATTCAAATAACTACTAAAACAAAAAGGAGCTAGCCACATACGTAGCTTTATGGATAAACAAATTGCAACCGGATCTATGCAAGCAGAACAAGCATGTACAGTCATTCAGCTTGAACTGGATGTGACGCACGCAATTGACTGATTTCCGTTTTTCACACTCTCTCTATGTTCACATATTTCTATATATATATATATATATATATATATATATATATATATATATATATGGGAAATTGTACAGTCCTATTATCCCACATTCCCTCACCCAAATATATATAGTGGTTAAAGGGCGTAGCCTGTACTACTGATTAGGCGCCAGTAAACACAGAAACAGATATGTACGAGATAATACTTTGCGCTCATGCTGTCTTTGGTTTATCATTTAACACCTAATACATACTTGCATATATATCAGTTCTCCGCACCAAACAGTATTTAACTTCTATATATTGAATTCAATGATTCCATGCTTAGAGTTAAATTTGATAACTCATATCGATCAGCACCGGAGTGTATGGATTTCCTGGAGTAACAGGTGTTCAGAAATAGTTTTAATTCTCAATTTCGGTGAACTATAGCATACATTGATATCATCATGTCGGTACCATTTACAGACTCGGCAACCATAGTATTTGTACCATGTACTTTTTCGGTTCTATAATGTTGGTATCGGTTACTGACACAATAGACATAGTGTCAGTATCCTTTACAGACTCGGTATATATATTATATAGTGTGAGTTAGCGTGAAAGTCGCATTTTCAAGACTTATCAGCAGGAAATTGTACCGTCCTATTATCCTACATTTCTTACCTAAATATAAAATGGGTAAAGGACGTAATACCGGCTTCTACTGATGAGTCGTGGAAACAATTCTTTAAATCAAGTTTGCGATCTTGAAGTAAACACCGATCCTATTGTATTTAACCAGTATCGTTACAACCACCCGCGAAATCAATTATTGTTAAATCGTATTGCCTATATAAGTATATGTGGCGAAAGCTACTGAGAGTTAATATTCGTGACTGCATAGAAATTGTGCAGCCGATATTTCCAGTCAAGTTCACTGTATGCGAGACTGCTAGAGGTGAGAGCCGCACATCTAACTTTGATCTCCATATATATTCAATGCGTTTTGATCCACGATAGTCAGTTTGCCGTCGTACTCTGATGATGATCATGGAAAACCGAAACGCGTTAGTGCGTCTTGTTATGTTGTACGACGACTGGTTAAATGCAATAGGATTGGTGTTTACTTCAAGCTCGCAAACTTGATTTAAAGAATTGTTAACACGCGCGCAATCAATTATTGTTAAATTGTATTGCCTATATATGTATATGTGGCGAAAGCTACAAACAGTTAATGTTCGTGAGTGCATAGAAATTGTGCAGCCGACATTTCAAATCAAGTTCAATGGTTGCGAAACTGTTAGATGTGAGAGCCGCATATCTAATTTTGATAGCCATATATATTCAATGCGATTTGATCCTTGATAGTCAGTTTGCCACATACACACTTACCAATCAGCCAAAACAAGATATAGAAGAAAAAGCGAGTCAGATTTGTTACCTTTAGCATAACCAATTCAAAGCCCAGAATGTATATAAATGAATGAGTGTAGAGCGATGTTTAGTATTCACGAAATAAATGTCCTTTATCCACTTTGTTATTAAAGTTTTTACTTCCTAATCAGAAATATACTGCGTAATATTCGAAGTCAATGGGCATTATATATATATATATATATATATATTGTCGGTAAAATTTCTAAGTAGCTTAAAATACCAAATCAAAAATTTGATTTGGTTTCGCCCATGTTGAAAACTCATCAATAGTTGCCATATTCCCTCAACCACGACTTGAACTAGGGTGTCTTGCAACTCATCCTCTACGTAACCGAAACCATGCACTGCATACACTTTTAGGTGTATACCTGACTTAGATTTACTTGTCATTATAGAATAAACAAAATGCCACTTAGGAAAGTAATATTGAATAAAAGCAAAATTTATTTGTTTTAATATACTTTTATTGACAATATAAATTAAAATTTGCATAATATATCAACTTAAATTCATCAAATAGGCATTTTTCGTCCTTGAGCAGACCAACGTTCTTGAAATGAAATCCCGGTCACGATAAACAGAATCTGTGTGTAATATTTTTGGCAATTACTGTCAACTTCACACCACACAATTTAAACCCCAAAACCATTAAAAACAAAAAAATAATCAAATTAAATTTAATGATAAATTATTTTAGAAACAAAAGTTGAAACTTGCAAAACAAGTTGTAAATCGTTTTGCTAAATATTTACACTGCATTCAAGAAACCTGATAACTGATTATCCACGTTTTTTATGACCAAAGTTTTTGTGAGCACCTTTTGATGAACTGAAGCAAAAAAATGATAAAATGTAAAGCAAAAGAAATCAATTAATGTATAAAATAAAATTTATTATTATTCATGTTTATAGAATAAGCATTATTTAAATATTTCTATTCACAAGTCTTCCCACATGAAATAACAATACATCATGATTTCTTCAAGAACTCCATTGTAATTTATAGAATATCAATAATTATCGATTTTATTTGGCTAACATTCCGTAAACTTGACCGTAATGGAAAACTCAAGTAAGATTATCGATATTTGACTTCACAACCAACGCAATTATGCTTATTCGACTATATAAAAACTTAGATTGTATAAGCCTTTGATTGCAATCTAGAAGATAGACTGCAAGAGTGCCATTGTATTCGTTATCCAAGTAAGGTCAAAATACTCAAGCAAAAAACTCGGTATCAACTTACATGGGAAGTGCTCAACTATGTTACCAAAATAATTCGTTAGAAGCGAAAGAATTTTGATGCGTGAACCGATTATAAGCACTCATCGTACGCCCGAATTGCGCCACCAGTATCAGCAGCCAAAGTTCATTGCTTTTTTAGACTACTCAGACACTTCCAATTTCGTTGTACAAGACGTAATGGCAGGCTTAGCTTAATGATAGCATCCCGCCCGAAACTGTTCAACTACTTGAAACTTTTTATAACGATCCACCAGCCTCTATTCCCATATGTATAGGTTTTATCGAAACGTTCTAGAATGAGTTAGGCGTTCGACAAGGATGTGCTGTTATCCACACATTATAAATCATATCGGCAATACAGTTTTCGCTTAAGCCAATTGTGTTGGACAACAAGTTGTTATCGAATATATCGAGTCCTGTTGGGTTAGCGAAAATCAGGGATAAATTTCAGCGCCAATAATTGTGTATATGACACGGCGAGAAGCTTCATCTTTTTATACAGTGAATGCACTTGAGAACGTTTAAATGTCCATATAAAAGATCGCCTTCTAGAAAAAATTGATATTAAGGAAAACGCAAAAATTAAAAATTCACAAACCTATGTCGCTTATTTTGTTGAGTAGGATCGCGACCAACACTGTCAATGACATCAAGCGCCATTTTCTTTTGAGAATGCATTTTATTCTTCTTAATATTTCCCTTATTTGATGTTGCTCCTGAGTGCTTATGGCCTGTCTTGATGCCAACACCTCCGGTATTATTTATCTTGTCTGCAGCGACTCGGATCTTCGCGGAAGACAAGTCAGAACCGTGACCAACTATCGCTTTCTGCCAAGCAGTATCCGAGCTACCAGTCACAGCACAAGATTCAAGCTCAGCCATGCCACACGCTGTACTAGTTTCATTGGCCAAAAACTGCCTAACAGCTGCAGCACGTCGTGCCACTTCCTTGCTGTCTGAACGCATAATATAGTAAAAAATTTAGATCAAATACAAGAACGAATTAATAATTTCAGTGGGATAAATATGATCGAAACATTTAATAGATAGCATATTTAAGTAGGCTTACTATCACTAACATTACCTACACTAATACTACTACTACTAATAAAACAACAACTACTACTAATAGTCCCACTAGTAGTAGTAGTTGTACTGCTACTACTACTACTACTAATATTACCAGTACCACTACCAATATTACTACTACTTCTACTTTTTCAATTTCTACTACAACTACTACTACTACTTCCACTGCTCCTAAAACTAATACTACTACTAGTACTACTACTACTACTACTACTGTTATACAAAATACGAACAAAATGCCATGCAGTTTTTCACTTCTGCAAAATGATGAAAATCTGTTATTCGTCGGGTGTGAATAAATACTATGCCGCTTAAATAATCATTGATTGTGCGGGTGGTGGTAACAATTCAATAAATCAAGTTTGCGAGCTTGAAGTCAACACCAACCCCATTGTATTTAACCCGTCATTGAACATAGCAAAACCATTGCCAGTTGCTTTTCCGTAATGTAGGTAAACACAACAGTTAATCACATACCTAGGGCATTTCCGTCTGACGTAGCTTTCTGCAATTTGAGACTAGTAGAGTCCTTTCCATTTGTTCTTTTTATATCATAATCATCATCATCATCGTCATCATCATCGTCATCATCGTCATCATTCTGCTCTGATTCATCATCATCCTCGTAGTCTTCAGTATTGTCATAATTATTTTCGATCCCGAGAGATTTTTCTTCCATTTCCACATCAGGATCGAACTCGTCTAAGCGAAGTGATAATTTGGCACCAGGCTAAAAATGAAAAAAAATTTGAAAAAATGTCTGAAAATTTAACAATGCCATGAAATTGATTTATTGAATCCATATTTTCCTTGCCAACCCAATTATCACTCTTTGCCCATTACTATAATTTTCTTATTTATAATGAGACTATGAAACAGCAAGATTGCCTGTAATGATCATCAAATAAACTCAAAGCAGAACAGATCATTCATCATCATCATCATCATCATCATCATCATGATCATCATCATCATCATCCTAATCGTGCCCAGCCATATAAAAGTCAAAAGTGACTAATGTCTCACTGCCATATAACCATAAGTAGTGAAAACAGTATATAAACAGAAATAATATTTTAGACAAATTATTAGTGAGATTTACGAGAGAGAGAGAGAGAGAGAGACAGAGAGAGAATGAATACCTAGCTACTATGAGTAAATTTATCAGGATAACTCACAGAAATAAGGCAAACTAAACCTCTCCACAACACCATTATGGCCAAGTTAGCATTCGGGAAAGGCGACATCAGCAATACAGCATCCTTGCGGATTTCACTGTATCACGTCATAAACAAACCAAACCTCGCAGCTAACTTTGCGCTACTAAGAAAAGAAAGTTACGAAGATGATTCTACTAGACATCTGCAACAAAATCACCACTAAGCTCGAGTCGATGCCATATCACAAAGGGTTTCTAACCAAGAAATATGATAAACACGAGGACCCCATCCAGGCTGACGAGTAGGTCCTATACTACCCAATTTGGATGTAAGTGACTTCAATTATTTCTGCCATGTCAAAATCTGCCCACCTTGTATTTTAACTCCAATTTGGTGCTGGATGAGAGAACAGACCTCTACTGGGCAATATAAATGAGGGCATACGCAAAACGTGACCGAGCCAACGAAGTTGATGGAGCCTTATTTGTTTCTCTAACGACGAGCACTTATTGTCAGATCCAAAAATACGTCTACGAATTTCAACGTTAGTTATTCGTTGTTGGTAACCAACGATGATCGAATGCCTGTAAGAGTCTCAAATCATCAACTCTAAGAGGTTAAGTTTCACTAGCGTATAGTGAGACTGCGCGTACAGATGCATTGTAAACACGACCTTTAAGGCTGAGTGAAATACTCGCGTTTCTCCATAAATGACGAAGGTCCGAAAAAGTTACTCTAGCTTTCGCGATTCTCACCTCGTCGAACATATTGCCTAAGTTATTGATAGAGCTCCCAAGATGTGTAAACAGGTCAACTATGCCTAGATCTTCATTCTGCATTCGCAGCGTTGGAGTGAGTGGTGGGTGATCCTGTGAAAGTATCTTACATTTAGAGGGTGCGAATTTCATACCGAACGACGGAACAACGTCTGATAATCTATTCAAGGTGGTCTGGGCAGCATCTCGATTGTCGAATAATAGTAAAATATCTCCTGCATACCGCCCGGGAGAACATAAACATCTGCATACTGAATGTGTGGAAGAGTGTTATTCATAATAGCATCGATTACCAAAATAAAATAAAAATGGGGAAATTGGAAAACCTTGACGAACACCACTTCTGGTTGTAAATTTATGCGTTAATTCTTTGTAGACCTTAACGCGACCAAAGTATTTGTGTAGAGAGCGCGTATAATATTAACAAATTTTGTTGGCATACCGCTTTTCGACAAGATATGGAATAAGACATTGCGATCCACTGAACCAAATACATCGTTGAAGTCTAGAAAGACGGCTATTGTGGGACGACGATATAAATGTCGCTGTTCAAGAAATTGCCTTAACGTAAAAATAGTATCTATAATGCCTAGTCATGAGCGGAATCCGGCCTGTTTTTCTCTCGTATGTTATTAACGTGAAGCGCTAAGACGACGTAGGATAATTGAAGCAACTAACCTAGATACGACTGGAGTCAAGCTTATACCACGATGGATATCGCACGCATTACGATTGCCTTTTTTGAATAAAGGAATAATGGTCGACTCATTACAATCAAGTGGAACGATTACCCTATTTCAGATATTATGAAAAAGTTTGGTCAACGTCCCAAAATTATATCGCCAATATCCTTAAATAATCCTGGAAGCATTGTGGCACTTAAGAGATAGGATTGCATAATTCTAACTCTGATGGTTCTTCGAGACTAACATTCCACACCATAAAGGGCAGGCATGCTTTCGGGAATCGGAATTGATGCGGATGCCCAAGAAAATTGATCTTTGACGTGTTCAGCCCACCTATTAAGACTTATTTTATCGGTTATTAAATGGTTGTTACTATCATTTATAGTTTCACTAACTTTTAATTTTCTCGGATCTGTTGCGCGAATAATTTGGAAAAAACAGCGACTATTACCTGACTGGAATGCTTCTTAAATTTCTGCAGCCTTACTGGTCCAAGGATGTTCGAGATCGATTTTTAGACTGCACTTAATTTGGCGTCTGGTATTGCGACGAGTATTATTATGAGCCTGGCTAGGTGAAATTTGGCGCTTTGTTTCAAGTATCTGCATAGATTTTACAGAGAGACAATGATGTTACCATTCACGGCTTGACTAGCTTGGGCCCATCGGTCTTCAGGCCGGAATCTCTATGGCTACGGACATAACAGATCATTTGATTCCCGTATAAAATATTCCAAAGAAGAATGGGTAATTAGCTTCCCGATTTCTATTCGGAAACGAGGCGCATAAGGAACACAGCCTTCTGTGATTCACGTTCACATGCCACGAGCAAACAACTGGATTCATAGTGTTCGTATATGTCGAAAGTAATCCTGGTTTACTTCATTGTGTGTTGGCCTTTCGTGCACTATCTTCAACATTAATGACTGAAATCGCCTCGATATCACTCATAAACATTAATCAAAACAGATTACGGCTTGGTTTCGTTATAATGATCAACATTTATTGAAATATCACATGTTACTCAGCACTCAACTGCCAACTCGTCTATACTTCAGGCCCACTGTTGTCTATCGTAGATTCAAAAAATCCAATACTGCTAGAACGATTGCCACAGTTCCCATGAAGATAAGACAAAGAATAATCGGATTTAATAATAGGATTTGGAGACATAAATTAGAAAGCATGGTTGACACGAGTAGCCTTAGTAAATAGTTATACAAAAAATAATTCTTAATCAAATATGCATTCATAAAAAATACAATTTTGGTATGTAAGTCAAAAAGTTATATTTAAGTTCATAAAAAATAGTCTCTCTCTCAACTTCTCCCCTCATTCTCGCTCTCTCTCAAGACCATTATAGGTAACTTAATAACAGAGAAATAATTAATTAAAGGTGAATGTACTAGATACCTATAGTTATAAGTTGAAATAAGAAATCCTAAACAACAGCTGAAAAAGTTTTAACCGCGCAGTAAATGTTGAAGACCAAAATAATATATATTAGTTCAGATTACATCGAAAAATATAGCGGAACAGATTCTAAGTAATCAAAAACATTGAGCTAGCACAAATATATACACTCATTTAAATGAAGGTTGCGAGCTAGATATAAATACCGATTCCATTTAGCATACAATTATCAATCAATACAAAGGAATTGGTGTTTACATCAACCTCACAAACTTTATTTGAACAATTGTTTCCACCACCCGCGCATTCAACGACAGTTTATTTGTATTACATATTTATGTGGCGAAAGCTGCAGAAAGTTAAACTTCATCACCGCAAGAAATGTTGCAGTCGTTATTTCCAGTCAAGTACAATTTACGTAAGACTAATAGGGGTGAGGGCCTGACCATGATCATGGAAGGTCGAAACTCGTCAGTGCGTTCGACTGATAGTAGTTTTTCTATGTTATTTGACCGGTTAAATACAATGCGATTCGTGTTTATGGCAAGCTCGCAAACTTGATTTACATAAAAAGATTTAGGTACTGTCAACAGGTAAATGCGCGAAATTATTCAGCGGAATTATATGAAAAACAACACCATTCGCAATAAAACGACAGACGTATGCCCACTAAACATATGTTAAAAAAACTATATACGACAAAAAACTAATTTTAACTAATGAAAGCAACAGCGAATATTCAATCTAAAATATATCCAACTACACAATATGGTAATCTTCCTACTGTATAAAAACAAACTATTTGATAAGCAAACAATTACCTGAAGGCTGTTCTTTGTATCGGCAGGTACCAGACGTAATGACATCTTATCGTAATTTTTTTGCTTCTTCGCTTTTGCTCGATGTCCATTTTTGTCAGAACTCTGAGCTGTGTCATCATCAGAATCCGTCGTGTCGGCATCTGATGCTTTCATTGCATAATCAATGCACTGCATAAGCTCACGTACAATTACGTAGAGCAAACCTCGAGTTCGCTTCTCCCATGGATTTGGGGGGCCGAACAAGTGGCTAACCTCCATTTGACTACTATCATCTTCAAGTGATGTCGCCTAGTGAATGAATAAAATGATCATTAGACAGTGTGTAACATACTAGCATACGCAGTTAAAGTATATATATATATATATATACTTTATGTCCATTGCCTTCGAATATTTCATAACATATTTAGAATTAGTAAGAAAAAACATTAAAAACAAAGCTGATAATGGCCATTTATTTCGAGACTACTAAACAGCACCTTAAATCTTTCATTTTACATCATAGGTTTTCATTTGATTATGTGGGCAGCAACTAGTCTGACTGTGTGCTACTTCAATTTCGTGTTTGAGCCTATTAGTAAGTGTATATGCGTGAGTCTGTGTATGTGTGTTTGCGCGTAATGGAAAATGATGTGAGAGATCTAGTCATTATTGTATTTATGGATTGAGACCAAGAATGGCCAGGTCGTAGATGTCATTTTGCAATAGAACGAGAATGATCTCTAAACAAAAAAACAGACACACACAGAGCCACATACGCATATACACTTACTAGTCAGATCAAACAAGAAATAGAAAAAGTACCGAGTCAGACTAGTTGCCACCCACATAATCAAACAAGAACCAAGGATGCATATAAATCAAAGATTGGAAAGTCATGCTTAGTAATCCACTTTGTTATAAATGTGTTTTCGCGGGTTGTCGCTTTGCACTATCAGTTTCGCAAAGATCCAATTTCAAGTACGAATCAAATTTGTCTTCCATTTAGCTTTTTGCGAATTCGGCCTTTTCTTCCCAAGGTTTCAACATCGTTCGTACCAACCAATGGAAACGAGACATGATCTAATCTTCGTTAGCTTGCAACGTTTCAATATGGAATTTCCCATATCATCATAAGGCCTCAAATGACACATTGTATAATGCTCACAATAGCAGATTTAAGCCAACGCCGATATAGATGTTCGACTACCGTGTCATACATATATCCTAGCATGTAAATGTAACACATTCATAGCAAAGGTTGTGTGTATTATATTACAAAGATATGGACAAAATACCAGCCACATATACATATACATGTACGTGACACGGAAAAGTCGGGCGAATCACATTAATAACAGTACAAAAGGATCGATATAAACGCGTTTTATCCATTAGTATACAATCATCAAGTAATGCGCTTTTTTGTTATTCATGACAAAGACTCAGAATAAATATTTACGCAATGAAGCGCAAAACCAATGACAAATAAAAACTCGCATATACAGCAGGCCCCAATGTTGGCACAAAACAGTGTGGCACGCTAATGTTTACAAATCAATTGTTTAATATATAAAGTTAAAAAAGTAAAAATTACAAAAAAATCAATTTCCCTCTCCTATATATCTATTTTTTGTCGTTTACCTCAGCATGCGAACAAGAAAAACTGTTTTCATCGGAAGATGTGACCTTCATGCCACTGCCACGTAGCTGGCTGACAGCACTCATCAGGGCGCTATCATCTGCAACTAGGGACGCGCGTCTAGATTCACTGAGCACAATTTCTGTTCCAACCACACCTTTGCCTCCAGAAACGACTGGCTCACTCGATGTGCCTAGAAGTCGCTGGAATTCACGAGCCACTGTCTCAACTGATTTGCGTTGTAATCCGATGCCCAGTAAAACTACCTGTACAAGTACATTTGTGGAATAAAAATATAAAACACGTCTTAGTTGCAGAATCGACAAGAATGTCAACTGGACAAAATATCTCATGTTGCATCACAGAACCGCGATCCCGACCAGCAAAACAAATTTACACAATATATGCTAAGATATATAACGTTGCAAAAATAATCCTTTTTCGTAGAGCATGCTACGTATAAATAGAATTTGGCACCTTTCGTTCAGCATATCCGTACAGCGCCTTACAATATTAAGCAAAATTAGCAAGATTCTTTAATACAATTGAACAATCAATGTTTGCACGACTGGGGGTAACAATACTATAAATCACGTTTGCGAGTTTTAAGTAAATACAAATCCCACTGTACATAATCAGTTGTCGAACAACATAGTAAAACTACCGCCAGTCGCATGCACTGACGCGTTTCGACCTTCCATGATCATCAGACTGAAATGCAAATATCTGGAAAGAAAACTTATATATGCGGCTCTCACCTCTAGTATTCTCGCATACATTTCTCTTGATTGGAAATGTCGGTTGCACAATTTCTATGAAGTCACGAAAATATACAGGTAATACAAATAAGCAATAGCTGATTGCGCGGTTGGTGGTAACAGTTCATTAAATCAAGTTTAATATCTTGAATTAAACACCAAACCAATTATTTTTTACCAGTCATCGCACAGCTGAGGTAGTTTTGCTAAGTTATTCAACGACTGGTAAAAAAATGGGATTTGCGTTTACTTTAAGCTTGCAAACTTGATTTAATTATTCTTTGAGAGCCCATATGTGCTGCAAAATTACCACGGATTTATGCCAAAAATAATGTGTCTAGGTTGATGACGACATAATGACATTAAAATTACTGTCCGGAATTTATTTGTTTATAAAAAACTAAATAAGAACACAAATGATCTATAAAACAGGTTTACCTGTTGTGTTTTGTTGAGTTTTACTGAGGGCATCCGACGAGTAAAGTACAACATAGCGAGATCAGGTATGAGGTCGCAGATAACATGGTAGTCAACAAGAGAACTCGTATACTTTCGGAGACGTATCAAGTCGGTGTCAGTGAAGAAGGCACTAACTTGCCGCCTTGTCAGCTCTGAGCACAAAAGTTTATCAAAATACACCGAAATTCAAACAGAATTATCAACTCTTAAATAAAACTACTCAACGGTTTTAATTCAAATTTTTCTCAGTGCAATCTGAAATATAAACTAATTTATAATCAATAAATTTGTGCACGACCAGGCGCTTCACAATATCCTGGTCCTTTCTGGGCTCACAGGTTTAGTTATTTTTTAGTTAATTTTGTTAATTAAGAAAGTTGGGTACCAATGTCAAGGGTACCTGCACCAGTTCACAGCACATGACACCAAGTAGAAACAAATTACTAAAGAAAGTGCGAAATCTCAATTTAACTGCTTTTAAATTTATAAAAGGCTAATTTCATAATAACTACAGACGTTTTACTACACAGGCATGATTAAATTTAAATAATCAGATAAGCGAACTACAATTTACGATCGAAAGGCAATCATTAGGTGAATTACCACTTCCGAATGTCAAATTAATCAGCAGGATACTAAATCTGGTATCCTTCTTACATTTAAATCAGTGTTGGATAAAAATCGGTATCTTAAATAAACCTCAGACTAACAAACACAAAACGTAGAATTAGAACTAATCAATTTACACGCGAAAGTTAATAAAAGCAAAGATTCTATATATCGAAATCACGTTTAACACTAAATTTAAGTAAATAAACTCGGACAGAGTGAATGATAAGTTTAAAATATAACATATAAGCCGTTAAAGGACAGTAAAATACCCTGCGCAGAATACTCTCTAGCCAAAATAACCCTTAGACAAATTATGAATATGTAAAATCTTATGCGAAAACTGTAATCCAAAGTATGTGAGTAATTTATGCCCTAAGTTAAGGTAAGCAGAGAGGAATATAAAATTAAATTTAAGTATAGATATGATAATAGTTATGATCTTGCACGCGTCTTCAGTGGACACAGGAAAAATTTTAACTGGGATGGTTGTAGACGAATATCTATATGCATAACTGGACATTCTGTCCATTTAAACCAAAAGACGACATTAACAAAACAGTAAATTATCATCTATCCTTAGCATTTTACTTTGATCTTTTTTCGTTAGGTAATTTTCATGTCTAAACTTCGCTTATTTTCACTTCATATCTTAATCAAGCTTATCAATTGACAAACATTTTAATTTTTTATTCTAGCATGAGTTTACTACTGATGCATTTGTTTTTAAGCTTGAACAATAAAAGAGCAATAAGTCGTAAAATCATTGTAAGAATTAATCATGGCAAATAGCCTTTCAACGACGGCCTGCCTGGTAGGAGAAACTGCACGGAGCTGCAGTCAGTATGTCCGAATATGCCACAGAAGTATAAAATATCACACCAACATTAAGGTCACATCAAAAGCTTCCAATGCAACAAGACTTTCGACCAAACGATGCTGAATGCACTTTCGACAAATGTTTAAAACTCCTAACCAAATAGCACCGAGGATAAAGGATCAATGGCTGCACGAGTGATGGCAACAATTATAAATCACGGTTACGAGCTTCATATAAACAACAATCCCACACATATATCTATAGTGGTACCTCGAGATACGAACAGCCTAATAGACGATTCTTTTGAGATACGAGCCGGAGCTCTGGCCATATTTTCGTTCAGGATACGACCCCAAATCCGAGATACGAGCCGTGTTTCCGGAGCGTCCCACTAGTTGGCGCGCAGGGTCGAGAATCACTCGCACGTGTTACTCGCTTGAATCGAAGTGTATCTTGTTCGCTGTACTCTATTTTGCTTGATTTTTGAGTGATTAGTGAACTTTTTTGTGTGTTATCATGGGGCCGAAGAAAGTGAGTGCTAAGGACAATGGTGACAGGAAGAAGAGGATGATGTCAAGTGATTGAACTGGCAAAGATCTATGACCGTAGTACATCGACAATTTGTACGATATTGAAGCTGATGGATGCCATCAAGAGTGCTACACCAACAAAAGGAGCCACAATTCTTTCCCAATTAAGGACAAATATCCACGAGGAAATGGAGAAGCTTCTGCTCGTGGGGTGAGAGAAGGAGTTGGCAGGAGATACACTGACGGAGACGGTAATATGCGAGAAGGCACGGAGTACCTATGCCGACTTAGTGAAGAAAGAAGCATCATATATATATATATATATATATATATATATATATATATATATATATATATTAAAATGCGATTTGATGGTTCAACGTTAAGGCAAAGACTCTGAAGCAGACGTGCCGAAGTTAGAGCACTGCGCACGACAAATTCTCGACATTACGTGAAGAGTTCTAAAAAAATTACGGACCAGGTTAATTGGATGAAAATAACACATGTTATATGCTAGCTCTTTTGAAACGCAAAATTACCTAAAACAAAACACTACTACTTCCAAGACATTTGTGACAAATGCAATACTTTTATTAAAAAGAAGTTGCAACAATATGATCTTGAATTGCAAAAAAATTAAAGAAAAATTTAAAATTATAGAAAACATTACGTACCTCTATCAGCGTCAGCGCATTGGCTAAATCTATTCTGAAGAAACTCCAGAGCATAGGATGAATCCATAAAGCGAAATGCACCAGGCATAAGTTTAGCCAACCGACAGCTAAAATCTGCAAGTATGCAGTTATGTTAGAAGCCAAATTTCATGCTTAAACAATCATTAATTGTGAGGGTGGCAACAACATTTATGTAATTCAAGTTTGATAGCATGATAGAAATATCAATCCCAATTTATTGTTGTGTAACTGGTTAAAAATAAAGGGTTTGGTGGTTATATCATGCACGCAAACTTGAACAAAATATTCTAAATTTTTTATTTTAAAATGCCCAAGTGTAGGTTCAATTAGCGCGTTTTCGTCAGAGAGAGAGAGAGAGAGAAAGAGACAAAAAGAACTTGTTGGAGGCATAGATATAACATCTTTGATTTACACTACCCGGTTAGTTTAAGCCAGATAGATAAGTCACAGTTAAATAGGCTAACACTAGTCGGGTAGGATCGCGAAAAGTATGGTGTTAGTACTTTTTAAAAGCCTGATACATATTACATGATGTTAGTTGGCTTTGAAGTCGCACTGCAAACATTAATAGAACAAATATTTAAAGGTGTTTGAGTGTACAGACAGCACCAGTCGATGTGTTGTCAATTAGCACAAAATTGCATCTTTTCTTCGTACTGACATTAGCATATCCTTTTGATCCTGTTTGAAACAATTAACATCTAGGTACAGCGTACCTAAATAATACACACATTGTAATAGTGTTACGTTAATAGATTCAAAACTTTCAAGATGAATGAGATGGAGACTAAAATGAAACTTTATTGACAGATCAATAAATTAGTTATGTAAACAACTTCTTTAGAATTAACATTTATAATTATTTACATTGTATACCAGGTCACATAAAGAACAGGAGCCATTAATGTAACAGTAGCCACGTTTGCGGCCGAGAACTCCCCAATGGTCCGACCTAAGGCTAACGGGAATACAACAATAAGTCTTCGTAGAAGTGCACGAATTAAGATTAAACAACCAGGACAAAGATAGAAGCAGAATTCGAGCCACAGAAGTACATATGAAATAATCTTTATACTTTGTTTTACTAAATTGACGCGCTTTATACGTGCAAACTCCTATAAATAATTGATTAAAAATAAAGCATTTGTATTGAGTAAAATGACTTCTGACGGATTGGAAGACTTAGTAAGATTATTGTCTGCACATTTGAACATTTTGACTGCGGAGATAGGGATAATTAAGTCGCGGCTGAATGACACAATTATAACTTTTGAGGGAATCTACATAAACGACTCAGCTAATATCAGTGAAGTCAATAGACAACATCATAATCCGCATTAAATAAACGTTAAAAAATAAATGCTTCACCGATGCATACCGATGAAAACAACGTGTAAACGGAGAAAGACTGTAACTGGCCAACTTTGAAAGGCCAACATAAAAGGGGACAGAAACTAGACAACCTATATTTCCGTAAAAAAACACAGTACACTCCAAATCAGCGGCAATAGTAAAGTAGCTTTATTATGTGTCTCATTGTATTTTATAATAAAACAACCATACCTCACAGTGAATTGTGCCAACAGAGAAGAAAACTAATAAAATTAGTATTATTATTATTATTATTATTATTATTATATATGATTATAACACCGTACACGATTTCAAATTATAAAATATAAAAGTTCAAAACAAAACTGTCTTGATCATGAAAAACCTATGCTAGAAGATGAGCAGGTTTACATAAAGCGACCGAATTGTTCAAAATGAGGCCAGTTGGGAACCTGGCGCTCAATTGGACAATTGGGCTGCAGAAATATGTAAAACGTGATAGAGTCAGCAATAGCGGTAAGCTCATAATGATTCAAAAGCCAGTTAACTAAACCAACGTACCATTAAAAAGTGAATTGCACCAAAACTCGTCAATTTCAGGGGTTTCTGGAGCTTTAATTTGGTTCAGCATAATGCAACTAAATTCTCCAGTTAGTTTCTTCTATGAAAATGGAAAAAATGTACAAAGCATACAAAATATAATCATATGAATGTGTCATCAAATTCATTTTAACATGATACGAATAGTATTTATGATGAATGGCGTTTATACCTACTTCCATCTCTACTGTGACTGGATCCCGTTGATTAAAAACTGTTCACCTAATGAGCCCAAACAGGAAGCGCCATGTGAATATTGTTCTAGCATTGTCTCCGGCAAATCCGATATTCTGATCGGGGTTGCACCTCGAACCTTTACACAGCAAGGTTTGATCTGCAAGATAGCAGAAATATTCCGATTTCATAAGATTTTCAATGGAAGTCTGCTACATTTTTGGACTTCTAAATGGGCGGTGAGAAGTTCAGATGATTTTGGATTTCGCGTATACGACATGGCAGCCAAGACAGATGATTACGATCTGCCCGAAATATCCGACATTGAGTATCTGGCACTCTATCTCTCATATCGTTAAATGTCGGTATTCCACTTGAAAGCCAGTTGCACGACTTTGATAGTCAGGGGGCCGCTGTAGACTCATTTTTGTAATAATCGAAAAGCTCATTCGGGACACCAGCCAAAAAATGTGGAAGCATAATGTATTCATTGTATGAACATGTCAAAACTCCATAGAAATAAGTTTGCAGGACGGCAACTGAGGTTTAAACGTAGCTATTAATTAGTACGCAAAAAGCATGACAACGCGCATCTATGTGATTACAGCTTCTCCTCAGGTCAACTTCGGTATGAAATCCCTTAGTTGCAGAAGCAAACATGATACTATGAATATGATTTCAATTACCAACCCATTCCAAACATAATACACCAACCAGGTGTTTCATTAAACAGACGATTTGCTGGTCAAATATTATTTAACATCGCACACAAAATACATGCCTGTATACATAGCGATCTAGGTCTTCGCGCTGTGGATTCCAGAATAAACTATGCCTATCAGGCAGAATTAACAAAACATTTCCAGTCATTCACATGAGTCGTCTATGTAGCTTAGCAAACACAATACGTAAGTGATCTTCACAAACAACGTCTTTCCTAACAAGATTTGATTTTGATTACACATAAAATAACCAATAGAGCCATTCGGCTCGTTAATTGCGACATTTTTTTGTGCGTCCTAATGCTCAGCTTTTATTAAACTAAACCAGACTAACTGAAACCCTCATTTACAAGGTTATACAGGAGCTCACAGCTAGAGTAGACTAACTCGTAAGTAAGCACGGAATGGAGAAGGATTGACAACATACTTGAATTGAAAATCGTTGAACTAGAACGTCGTAAAACAAACCATAAGTGATAACAGGATATAAACAGAAATATTTTAGACAAATTATTAGTGAGATGTACGATAAAAGAGAGAGAGAGGCAGAGTGAGAAGGAATACCTAGCTACTATGAGTAAATTTATCAGGATAGTTCACAGAAATGCGGAAAACTAAACCTCTCCACAACACCATTATGGCCAAGTTAGCATTCAGGCAAGGCAACATCAGCAATACAGCTTCCGTGCGGATTTCACTGTATCACGTCATAAACAGACCAAACCTCGCATCTAACTTTGTCCTACTAAGAAAAGAAAGTTACAAAGATGATTATAGTAGACATCTGCAACAAGATCGCCATTGAGCTCGATTCGATGCCATATCGCTAAGGGTTTCTAACCAAGAACTATAATGCGCACGAGGACCCCATCCTGGCAGACGAGCGGGTCCTATACTACCCAATTTGGATGTAAGTGACTTCAATTGTTTCTGCCATGTCAAAATCTGCCAACTTTGTTTTTTACGCAAATTTGGTGCTGGATGAGAGAACAGAGCTCTACTGGGCAATCTAAATGAGGGCATACGCAAAACGTGACCGAGCCAACGAAGTTGATGGACTTATTGTCAGATCCAAAAATACGTCTACGAATGTCAACGTTAGTTATTCGTTGTTGGTAACCAACATGTGCTATACTTCTCAAACAACGATGATCGAATGCTTGTAAGCGTCTCATATCAGCAATTCTAAGAGGCCAAGTTTCACTAGTGTATAGTAAGACTGCGCGTACAGATGCATTGTAAACACGACCCTTAAGGCAGAGTGAAATATTCGTGTTTCTCCATAAATGACGAAGGTTCGAGAAAGCTACTCTTGCTTTCGCGATATGTATTCTCACCTTGTCGGACATATTGCCTTCGTTATTGATAGAGCTCCCAAAATATGTAAACCTGCCTACTATGTCTAGATCTTCATTCTTCAGTCGCAACATTGGAGTGAGTGGTGGGTGATCCTGTAACAGTATCTTACATTCAGAGGGTGCGAATGTCATACCGAAAGACGGAACGTCTGTTAATCTATTCAAGGTGGCCTGGGCAGCATGCTGATTGTCAAATAAAAGTACGATATCGTCCGCATAGTCAAGATCGACTAGTTTATCGCCCGGGAGAACTTCAACTCCAGCATTCTTAATGTGTGGGAGAGTTAAATATTGTTTGGTGCGAAGAAATAATATATATGCAAGTATGTATTAGGTGGTGCAAACCTAGTAACAAATTAGTTCAGTTGTGACCAGAAGGATAAACCAAAGGCAGCATGAACGGAAAGTATAATCTCATGCACAATGGTGTTCATAAATTGTTGTAATTCTCAATTTGGGTGAACTTTAGCATAAATAGATATCCATCAGGTTGGTATCATGTAACGACTCGGGAACCAGTGTTAGTACCATGTACCTTTTCGGTACAATGATGTTGGCACCAGTTACTAACACAATAGCCATAGTGTTAGTATCCTTTACAGACTCGGTATATATATTATATAGTGTGAGTTAGCGTTGAAGTCGCATTGTCGTTGACTTTAGATGATGTTAGCTTCACTATTGCAGGTTTACACATTCGTCTAGGAGATTGTACCGTCCTTTTATTCCACATTCTTCGATCAAATATATAGTGGTTAAAGGGCGTAATACCGGCTCCTACTGATGAGTCGCCTCTAAGCACGAAACGAATGTGCATGAGATTATATTTTCCGTTCATGCTGCCTTTGGTTTATCCTTCTGGTCACAACTGAACTAATTTGTTACTAGGTTCGCAACACCTAATACATACTTGTGTGGGAGAGTGTTGTTCAAAATAGCATCGATTACAAAATTAAACAAAAATAGGGAAAGTGGACAACCTAGACGTAAACCTGTGCTGGTTGTAATGTTATGCGTTAATTCGTTGTAGACCTTAACGCGACCAGAAATATTTGTGTAGAGAGCGCGTATAATATTAACAAATTTTGTGCGCACACCGCTTTTCGACAAGATATTGAATAAAACATTGCGATCCACGGAATCAAATGTACACTTGAAGTCTAGAAAGACGGCTATTGTGGGACGGTGAAATAAATGTCTTTGTTTGAGAACTTGCCTTAACGTAAAAGTATTATCTATACAACCTCGTCCTGCACGGAATCCGGCCTGTCCTTTTCTTATATGTGATTCACGTGATAATGGAAGCAAATAACCTTGATACGACCAGAGTCAAACTTATACCACGATGGTTACCGCAGGAATTACGATTGCGTTTTTTGAAGATGGGAATGATGGCCGACTAATTCCAGTCAAGTGGTACAGTTTCCTTATTCCATATAGTATGAAAAAGTTTGGTCAACGCCCCTGAAATTATATCGTCACCATCCTTAAACAATCCTGGAAGCAAATCATCGGAGCCTGCGACTTTGCGTCGTACAAGAGATAGGATTGCATCGCGTACTTCTATTTCGGATGGTTCTTCGGGACTAACATTCCACACTGTTGTAGCAGACATGCTTTCGGGAATTGGAACTGACGCGGGTGGCCACGAAAACTGATCTTTGAAGTGTTCAGCCCACCTGTCAAGTCGACTTATTTTATCGGTTATTAAATCGTTGTTACTATGATTTATAGTTTCACTAAATTTTGAATTTTCTCCTAACCTGTTGCGCGAATAAGTTGGAATAAAAAGCGACTACTACTTGACGCGAAAGCTACTTCCATTTCTTCAGCCTTTCTGGTCCACAAAATTTCGAGATCGGCTCTTAGACTGCGCTTAAGTTGGCGTCTTATATTGCGACGGGTATTATTATGAGTCGAGCCAGTGATTATTTCTACGGGGCCTGCAATGCCACATACAGTAATACCTGCATTGTGCATAGTGGAACTTATTCTGGACCAAAGTATATTCGGATTTTCGCCATCCAGACCAGTTAGATTAGCCTTTAGAATATTTTCATAATTTTGTTGGAAGGACGGTTGTTCAAGTTTGCCTACATCAATTTTGGGTTTTTTCTTAATAATTTTCCCGGAAAATTTTAGTGCAAACCTACAACGGATAAGTGCATGGTCCGAGTCGACATAAGATATTGGTAAATGCTTGACGAGCTGCGCTTAATAAACTGCGCGCCCATATTCATTTTACATAATAACCAACTACTAATTTGTTGGATTAGAGCGTATAATTCAAAAAGTTTGACAGGCTTCGCCGTTGCTCTCAGCTAATTTGCAACCGAATGCATCTTTTAAAGTGTTGAATCTCATCCACTGCATCGTCGGTAGAAAACTGCTGGATGCTATCTCCAAGTTTCGAGACAGATGCCGTGTATTGAAGACGATTAGTAAAATGACTAGTATAGATCTACATGACTAACACCGAGTATGATTTCAAGACTGCCATGATCATGTGAATCTTAACCTAGAAGAAAAGCCGTTTTACATAAATCGGCCTGACTTCAATAGATTGAAGAGTTTCATGCCTAATAGAAAGAACAATAATGTATTAGGTATTATTAGTGCAGGACAAGCAAAGGCTTATTTAAAATTCCTTCATCGCTTCCACATGATGTTGGTTACACTTTAGGTCTTATTGTCAGGAAGCTCGGAAGAATCATAGGTGTCATTGAAGGTTTTGTGCAAATGTGTGTTAGTTTTTAGCACAAGGATATTCTGACGAAATAAGGGTGGTCGCAAAAGGCGGAATTTATAGAGATTCGAGCAGAAAAAAATGCTTTAGTCAATATATTCAACAAGTAGAGCAGCCACAGTATAAAAACAGGTCCAGATACAGAATAACTAGCATGTCTGCCAACAAAAATGTTTTCGGTCGGGGTATGATGTGACAATTTTATCTGTAGGATATACCTCGCACACCACGAGTCAAGAGGCCACCTGTGGTATGGGTGAAGTAATACCATCAAAACCAGGTTCGTCTTCCTACAACCGAATATATCGCGTAGTTGTGACTAAATTGCCGCTAAAATAATCGGCAATACCTGAAATGTCAAAAAACCGCTAGTGATCAGACGTAAAAATTTGATGGCTTCTCACGAGGTCAATATTTATTAAAAGTAAGATTTACAGTTGGCGAGTACGCGTTTACGACTTCGAGAACAAGGTTTCCTATGCAGAACCTGGCAGAGGTCAAACTAATTTGCAACTCTGGTTAAGTAAGGTCTTTACTTCAGCATGGCAACGCAGAGAAGCAATAAGATACACGGTTGAATCACTAGCATATAGGCAAAAGAAGAATTGCTTTTCCCGTTTGTTAGACGTGAAAAAGTCAGAGTATGGCATATGTGACGCAATTCTATTCTCTCGGAGATATGCAACTTGGATACTCATTTGTGCAGTTCACCAATTCAAGGGACAATAGATAAATTATCCTCGGATTTGGGTGCCCATAAAAGACAGCTATAAGTCCACTACGAGTAATTTGTTGTGTTCTGCGTCAGTTCTAAAGAAGTAGCATCGCCATTTGCCTTCCTACTACCTATTCCTGAAGTTCGTGCATGTAATTCTTTTTACGACTTCTACAGTCGGAAAGAATAGTACAAATAGACATTAAGCGATCAATTCCTTTATTGGCTCTGAAACCGGTATGCGACAATATTGTTTTATCCGAAGATTTTCATAGCTTTCAATAGAAAAGTTTCTCGTTCATGTCTAAAATTCTGGAAATACGGGTTGTAAAGTTTTACTTTTCTCAATAGCTCTGCTCTATTTCGTTCCAACTTCCCATAACTTGCCGGCCCAAAGAAGAGCCATGTAAATCCATAACTAGACCTTCTCAATAACTGTATCGTTTTCTAGTAAAAAATAGATTAATGAACAACAAAATATACTAACCTTTGTAGTTGTACTTCTTTCAGTTTGAAATTTGTAAAATTCTCCAAATCATATTAACACTTAAGTTTAGATGTCATATCTATAGAAAAATTACCCATCACCCCTGAATACATCCAAAAAATTTAAACGTTTGCCATGTCCTGTTTTGAACAAATTCTAAAGAATCGGTCTATCACTACTCCGAAAAGTGATTTCTTACCGACTCTAATATATCAGCCAAGCGTTTGGCCTAGGAGAGAGCGCTTGCCTATAACACATAGGTAATAAGGCCATACAACAACCAGCAAGCATCGCACTGATTTTCGTCAGATATTGTGCAATCTAACACAGCATAAGAAGCATAAAAGCGAAAATGAACCGTTAAAACCAGCGCGGTTTTGTTCAACGTGAACGGTTGACCATCACAATATTAGACATTGAATTTCTCCGGAAGCTCAATGCATATATGCAATTTTAAACTTAAAGCTCATTTTTAGCTCGTTATTAAGTTGACACGATGGTAATAAGCAGATACTTAAAAATATGCTCGCGGATGCAAATTTTGTAACATGTTGGAACGCATGGGATTGATAGGATTCGTCAGTTTCCTGTTTTAACAGATCTCTTTACTGAAAATAGAAATATTATTACATTCAAAAACCCACAAATAACAGATAAACACATTTTCATTTTCCACTGAAGACGTACCATGACATTGATTTAAGCGCTCAATCAAATGAAAAAAATTCTTAAATAGAAGCATAGAAACATGAAATAATACAGAAAAAGAAAGTTTTAAGCAATTTTTCAAAAAAAAAAATTAATCCGATTAATGCTAAATTTACAATGATTTTGATCTAACGCTGTTGACTCATATAAAGTGGTAACAATTAAGTTTTACAATAATTTTGTTCAAGCGATGGTAAGTAAACCAGAACGCCATTTTTCCTAGAGGCTCTCCTCCAGCCTTTTCCATTTTGAGATATACGCAACAGGCGATTAATAATTAATACTCGGTTTTTCTTATTTCAGATGGTCTGCACTCATAAGTCTGACGAGCATCATCTGTCCCGAGCTTCTAGCTTCGATGCACTCTTGCGAGTGAGAGCACATCTGCTACAACCAGGCAGGGCGATGGACTTTGGTATCAGCGGATTTTGTATAAAAAAACCAAAATAGATGTTAGTGCCAGGAGCGCAATACTGACACAATGCTTAATTTCTGACAATGGGTAGAAATCGGATGATAAATGGTTATCTAGATAGGACAACCGAAGTAAAAATGATGAAAATATAATCAAGACAGAAAGCCATCAATCCTTGATTGCATAAAGATGAACTACCTATAAAAGAGTATTTAGTTTCTTAAATACTTATCAGGAAACTTTTGAATTAGAACGGAAACATCGATGTCTCATGACAGTTATAAGCTACCAACAAGTGAAAAATGAAATATCATCAACTTGCAAAAGGTCAGTAAGATCTCCAAAAAAAATTTGGTAATGAAAAGGCGATTAACCATGGACGAGGCATCGGGATAATTTAATAATAATAATAATCGAGACAAGCTCGTAAGAATCGAACGAATCTACGATCTATGTTGATGTCAGAAACAAAAAGTGACAAGAAGCTAGGAATAACAAAAGCAGGCACAAGCTAAATAATCTCTACAGAACAAGAAATAGAAAAAGAAATTTAAAGAAAGCGAAAAACAATAGGATTGCAATACACATTTATATTATTTATCATCATCATACCCCAGCCATACAAAAGTCAAAAGTGACTAATGAAAGCAGAAATAATAATTTAGACAAATTATTAGTGAGATTTACGAGAGAGAGAGAGAGAGAGAGAGAGAGGCAGAGAGAAGGAATACCTATCTACTATGAGTAAGTTTATCAGGATAACTCACAGAAATTAGGCAAACTAAACTCCTCCACAACACAATTATGTCCAAGTTAGCATTTGGGTAAGGCAAAATCAGCAATATAGATTCCTTGCGTCTTTCACTGTATCACCTCGCAGCTAACTTGGTCCTAATAAGTAAAGAAGGTTATAAAGATGATTTTACTAGACATTTGCACAAAGATCGCCACTGAGTTCAATTCGATGCCATAAGCGCACGTGGACCTCATTCCAGCATACGAGTGGGTCCTATACTACCAAATTTGCAATGTCAAAATCTGTCCACCTTGTTTCTTACGACAATCTGGTACTGGATGAGAGAACAGAACTCTACTGGACAATCAATTTGAGGGCATTCGCAAAACGTGACCGAGCCAACGAATTTGATGGAGCCTTAGTTTTTTTTTGTAACGAGAAGCACTTATTGGAAAATCCAAAAATACGTCTACGGATGTCAACGTTATTTATTCGTTGTTGGTAACCAACATGTGCTAAATTGGACAACCTTGACGAACACCACTGCTGGTTGTAAAGTTATGCATAAATTCGTTGTAGACCTTAAGTATTTTTGTAGAGACCGCGTATAATAACAAATTTTGTGAGCACACCACTTTTCGACAAAACATGGAATAAATCATTGCGATCCACCGAGTCAAATGCTCTCTTGAAATCTAGAAAAACGGTTTTGTGGGACGGTGATGTCTTTATTCAAAAATTTTCCTTAACGTAAAAATAGTATCTATACAGCCTCGTCCGGAGCGGAATCGGTCTGTTCTACTCTTGTGTGTCATTAATGGGATGCGTCAAGACGACGTAGGATAAACGAAACAAATAGACTAGATACGACTGGAGTCAAGATTATACCACGATGGATATCGCACAAATTACGATTGCCTTTTTTGGAGATAGGAATGATTGTCAACCCATTCTAATCAATTGGTATGGTTTCCGCATTTCATATAGTATGAAAAAGTTTTGTCAATGCTCGCAAAATTATATCGCCAACATCCTTCAATAATCCTGGAAGCAAATCATCGTGGCCTGCGGCTTTGCAGCGTTAAAGATATTGGACTGCACCGCGTAATTCTAACTCTGATAGTTCTACGAGACTAACATTTCAAACTGTTGATGCAGGCATGCAATCGGGAATCGGAACTGATGCGGGTGCCCAAGAAATTGACCTTTGATGTGTTCAGCCCCCTTTTAAGACTTATTTTATCGGTTTTTAAATGGTTGTTGCTTTCATTTATAGTTTCACTAACTTTTAATTTTCTCGGACCTGTTGCGCAAATAATTTGGAACAAACAGCGACTATTACCTGAAGCGAACGCTTCCTCTATTTCTCCAGCCTTTCTGGTCCAAAATTTATCGTGATAGACTTTTAGACTGAACTTAAGTTGGCGTCTTATATTGCGGCGAGTATTATTATGAGCCGAGCCAGGTGGAATTTGGCGCTTTGTTTCGAGCATCCACATACATTTTATCTGTGATGTACTAACGTATGGAAGACGTAATATAAAATTTATTTAAGCGCTCATAATCAAATTAAATTTTTAAAAAATAGTAGTATAGAAATATGAAATAATGCAGAAAAAGTTTTGAAAAATCTGTTCAACCACGAAATATTTTGATGCTTAGAACCAACTTTTAAATTTGAAAATATATCTAGACACCAAAAGATGTATAAATAACAATAATGTCGAGATTAACGAACACAAGTAGCATTGCTACATCTTCTACAAATAGGAAAAAACTGATTATCGTTCACCGCAACACTAGTTGCAGATTCAGCAGTAAGAGCTGACAAGATTGTAATCCCATAAACGCTCACTTACACGAAATGCTGAACAAATCATAGTGTTGAATTTTAGAGAACCACATATTACAATATAAAATATTACTTTTGGTTCTGTGCATTAAACACACACCAAAACATATATATATATATATATATATATATATATATATATATATATATATATATATATATATGTGTGTGTGTGTGTGTGTGTGTGTGTGATGGGGCATGGATATATGGATGTATGCAAAAAAACAGTTATCTGTCGACTATCCCTTTGACTCCACTAGACCTAAAGGCATACGAGCAGCAAAAGCGATAAAAAAAGTAAGAGTGGGATATTGTAAACAACGCCAGGAACCTTAGTATTATTCATGAAACCAGTGTTTTGACACAACATATTAACATCCCTTTTTTTCCAATGCCGCGTTTTGCGTACGCGAGATGTAGCTTTGTACTAATAACATCCCGCAAAACAACCCACAATAGCATCTTATGTTGTTTGTATATCTTAATCACCGATAATGTGAAAAATAATTATGCCAATTCGAGTGGCTATGGCACACAGAAAACCAGGCCGGAAATATCTATGGAGCCAATTTTAAAGCATACATACCAACAATTTATTGAAAATTATCTTTGTTGGACACTGCTCCATTGGTACCTTAAACCACTAAAAGTTAAACTTACAACGGTCTGTTGAAGGTAAACAGGAAGATAACCGGCCTTCTTCCAGAAACGTAGTAGACTAGGCGTCGCTCCAAAAGATGTGCCCAAATAGTCTAGCTCTTCGGGTCTTCTCTCGTCAAGTCGGCTTAGCAATGGTGGAAGACTCGAGGAAGGAGGACGATTTAGGTTGCAATTTATAGTAGCTCCGTCCTCATTACATTCTTCAATATCTGATTGTTTAGACCTGGCTTTCACATTCTCCTTATCTTTTGATTGGCTGTCAATCCGTTTCCTCTTAGGCCCTTCATCTAAGACAAATAGGAAATAAGATTTGAAATGACAAAATGCGGTCGCCATTGACACCAAACTGTTATTCAGATATATGTGTGAAAAGCATCATTATCATAACCGTTATAGACAGCAGTACAAGAGCTTTTAATAACTGTTGCTTCACTGACATGTAAACATGGTAAAAGAAAAGTAAATAGAACTTATAAAAAATAATTTATAAGAAATTAGCGAAACATAATTTAAAACAAAAATATTACTATAAAGAGCGATTTAGGAAAGGCAGTCCTCTGCTCAGATAGATACTTAAGCAAAATACACACCGAGATGAGGTTATCTATGCATTTGGATACCACCATCATGACCTAGATAGCTGTAATTCTAAGCATATCGACAATAGAGAATCATCGCGGTTTTCAATGAATTGCAACATAAGCCCGATCGAACCGCGCAATTATCTCTACCTAAATAATAATGTCAAGCAGGTAATATGACTAGAAATCTGCAACTAGACCGCCAATGAGCTCGATATGATGCCATAACGCACTCGATGTACAAACAAGAATAATAATCCGCACGTGGAACAAATCCAATTTATAACAAAGTTGATAATGGCCATTTATTTCGATATTAATTAACTTCGTTTTACAATCGTTTATTTATATACATTTTGGATTTTCATTTGATTACGTGGGTAGCAATAAATCTGACTCGGTTTTACTTCTTTCTTGTTTGGGCTGATTAGTAAGTGTGTATGCGTATGTCTGTGTGTGCCTGTTTGCATGTAAATGTCTTTCTAGCTGTATTGCAAATTTATGTCTTAAATCTTGTCATTCGGGTATTGATGGATTGAAAGTAAACCAATTGTTGGTGTTGTTGGCTGCTACGTGTATGAATGTTATTTTACCGAGTATAGTCTTTCGTTTTTCCTTGTTCCGCAATTTTGTTTACACCACTTGAGCGCAGGTGCGGATTGCAGTGTTGAATGCTCATATTGTTTCGGTTCATTGATGTCAACATCAGACCACGGCTGATTCGCACTAGAGGGGATACCGTCAGGCAAGATGAACTAACCATTTATAGGCGGCATACCAACCTCAACAATTACACGGCGGCTAAGTAGAATAAATAAGGAGAATTTTCCCAGTGTTAAAGTTCATATCAAATTTAGCACACAGAGAATCATGAGGTTTGATGCCGAAGATCAATTGCCAATTCCCTCCAAATCATTTGTAGTCTACAAATCAATTGATCAACAGAATCAAGAAACATTTACTGCAGAAATTGATTAAAAAGGCTTGGTACCGTCAGGAAAATCAGCTATGTCCGATCATATATTGGAAACGGGGCACTTGGTAAATTTGACCAATTTCTAAAATCTACCTAAAGGAAAATCAGAAAAATTATTGTGTATTTGTAAAGTCCTTTATATAAGCCATCAGCCACCTGCGCTGTTACCAAGTGCAGAGAAAAAATGCGGAACAAGGGAAAACGAAAGACTACACTCTGGAAAATACCATTCTAACACGTAACAAACAATAATGCGAACAGTTAGTTAACTCTCAAGCCATCAATACAAGAATGACCAGATCTCAGATATCACTTTGCGATACAGCGAGAAAGATCTTTACATGCAAACAGGCACACATACAGACACATACGCATCACTTACTAATCAGCCAAAACAAGAAATAGAAGAAGATTTGTTGCCACCCACATAACCAAATGAAAATCCAGGATTATTATAAATGTAGAATAGTAAAGTGAAGCTTAGTAGTCACGAAATAAATGGCCATTAGCCAATTTGTTATTTATGTTTTTTCTTCCTAATTAGAAATATTTTTATTCTTTTGAAATGTGAGCCTTAATTACATTCATAGTACCCTTTCCATGTTCAAAATAAAAAGGAAAATTTCATCAGATACAACAACCGTATCTTCCTCATATTTTTCTCATGTATCTACAAATGAACAGATCTTTATATATGAATTGAAAAACCAAACAAAATAGAAAAATATAGACATGGTGAGAGTGTGAAATAATGAAACAATCAATCAATTGCGTGCACCACCTCCAGTTCAAAGCTCAATGCATGAGCATGTTTCTTCTGCATGCATGAATCCTGCTGCAATTTGTTTATCCATGTTATTATCCAAGGTTATTTGCTTCGATTATCCTACGTCGTCTTAGCGCTTCATGTGAATCACATACAAGAGAAGAACAGGCCGGATTCCGCGCAGGACGAGGTTGTATATATAATATTTTTACATTAAGGCAAGTTCTCGAACAGAGACATTTATATCACCGTCCCACAATAGTCGTCTTTCTAGACTTCAAGAGTGCATTTGATTCTGTGGATCGCAATGTTTTATTCCATATCTTGTCGAAAAGCGATGTGTCCACTAAATTTGTTAATGTTATACGAGCTCTCTACACAAATACTTCTGGTCGCGTTAAGGTCTACAACGAATTAACGCATAACTTTACCACCAGCAGTGGTGTTCGTCAAAGTTGTCCACTTTCCCTATTTTTGTTTAATTTTGCAATCGATGCTATTATGAACAACACTCTCCCACACATTCAGGACGCTGGAGTTGAAGTTCTCCCAGGAGATAAACTAGTCGATCTTGACTACGCGGACGATATGGTACTATTATTCGACAATCAGCATGCTGCCCAGACCACTTTAAATAGATTAACTGACGTTGCTCCGACTTTCGGTATGAAATTCGCACCTTTTAAATATAAGATACTGTTACAGGATCACCCATTACTCACTCCAACGTTGCGACTGCAGAATGAAGATCTTGACATAGTCGACAGGTTTACATATCTTGGGAGCTCTATCAATAACATAGGCAATATAATTAAACGAACATTGGTTGCGCGGGTGGTGATAACAATTATTATAATCAGGTTGGTCGATATAAATTCGACTCATTACTTTATATAAGACAGTATAAATTAAGAATGATAGCAGTCACTCATCCATGGTAGACCGGTTTCGTCCTTTTGGGAACCTCACCGCACCGCCAGAATTTGCCGCGGACAGGATACGAACCTGGGCACGTCTGCTTCGGAATCTGGTGCTCTAACCACTGAGCTAGTGCGGCAGGATAGCTCAGTGGTTAGAGCACCAGATTCCGAAGCAGACGTGCCCAGGTTCGTATCCTGTCCGCGGCAAATTCTGGCCAGTACTTGATGAGTTCCCAATAAGGACGAAACCGGTCTACTGGATGAATCGCCTTTTCTACACTATACAATTCTTAGTTTATACTGACATATGTAAGTAATTAATGGGTCAGGTGTTTATAACGTAGGCAATATGTCCGACGAGGTGAGAATAAGGATCGCGAAAGCTAGAGTAGCTTCTCGAACCTTCGTCATTTATGGAGAAACGCGAATATTTCACTTTGCCTTAAAGGTCGTGTTTACAATGCATCTGTACGCGCAGTCTTACTATACGCTAGTGAAACTTGGCCTCTTAGAGTTGATGATCTGAGACGCTTACAGGCATTCGATCATCGTTGTTTGAGAAGTATAGCACATGTTGGTTACCAACAACGAATAACTAACGTTGACATCCGTAGACGTATTTTTGGATCTGACAATAAGTGCTCGTCGTTAGAGAAACAAATAAGGTTCCATCAACTTCGTTGGCTCGGTCACGTTTTGCATATGCCCTCATTTAGATTGCCCAGTAGAGCTCTGTTCTCTCATCCAGCACCAAATTGGCGTAAGAAACAAGGTGGGCAGATTTTGACATGGCAGAAACAATTAAAGTCACTTACATCCAAATTGGGTAGTATAGGACCCACTCGTCTGCCGGGATGGGGTCCTCGTGCGCATCACAGTTCTTGGTTAGAAACCCTTAGCGATATGGCATCGAATCGAGCTCAGTGGCGATCTTGTTGCAGATGTCTAGTAGAATCATCTTCGTAACTTTCTTTTCTTGGTAGGGCAAAGTTAGCTGCGAGGTTTGGTTTGTTTATGACGTGATACAGTGAAATCCGCAAGGAAGCTGTATTGCTGATGTCGCCTTGCCCGAATGCTAACTTGGCCATAATGGTGTTGTGGAGAGGTTTAGTTTGCCTCATTTATGTGAGTTATCCTGATAAATTTACTCATAGTAGCAAGGTATTCCTTCTCTCTCTACCCCTCTCTCTCTAGTAAATCTCAATAATAATTTGTCTAAATTCACTTATATACTTTTTTCACTCCTTATGGTTATATGTCAGTGAAACATGAGTCACTTGATTTTTGTGTGGCTGGACATGATGATGATGATTTAGTAATTACCTTAAATGCTAAGTCTGGAGAATATACGTTTGAGGTTTCAACGATGTGTTGCGCAATTGCAGACTTGTATTTACCATTTGATTTAAAACAGGCAAGTAATGAGAGAACATCGCAATTTAAACGCCTATATTAAATGCAATGGTAAATACACGTCTGCAATGCGCAACATATAGTTGATATCTCACAACACGGTAAGGTAATCAGACAAAAGAACGGATCGATTAGAAATATGTGAAGCCTACCAAGTATTCACAATTCGCATTGCAGAGTTGATAATTATGTCACAGAATCATCGAATGCTTAATCAATTAACGTGCACGTGGCTGTATATGATACAATACCGTCAGGAAAGTGAAATACCGATCATAGCCTGTAATTATCCAGGTATGCAAACTTCTGAGCTGGACCACTCACATTTAAGAAATAATTTCCTGAAAAAACCTGCATAGACTATTCTATGTCAAACTAACATGGTCCGATTATTCACCTCGTGATGATTATAAAATCTTTCTAGGCATGTTTATAACCCCTTCGAAATTAAGCAACCATTAGAAGTATCAAATAAATCATTGGCTTACTTCCAGTTTGCCGGCGCTTGCCATTATGAGCCACGGTTTCCTCATCAGACATAACGATCTCTTCTTCATCATCCTCATCCGTATCAGCAATATTATTCTTATTATTGACAAATTGCAATGCACTATCATGACTATCTGTAGCGTTTCCATCATCCATAGTTGACGATTCAATAACATCATTATCTTCATTTCTCTTAGATTCGTCGGCCTTGTTCGCAATAAATGGCTAGAATTACAAGAAAACATAAAAGCTACTAAATTTTCTATAAAACTATGGTCCTGTGTTGATAACGCATAAAAGCAAACCCAGTAACATTATTTTAAAACTGTTTGATATCATCATAATGATCATAATAATCATCATCATCATGTACAGCAATACAACAGTCATTACTAACTAATATTTTGTTGCCATATAATCATAAGATAAATAATAAATGGACACTAAAATTATTTTAATAGACACAAACATATTAATTTAGGCACACATATTTATCTATATAACACAATGAAGTAAGACAAACCAAACTCTACACCTAAGTGATATGATTGTTTATTTGTACACACATTTATATTCACACCGTTCGTATACTAACATGTTTTGTTTTGTCTTTTAGCATGTATATCTGCATTATATGATGAATAAAGCCTAATATTTTAGGCAACTCTTTCTTCTGGTTTTCGACTCAATCTGCCCGTTTGCTGTGCTTGTTACTGTGATTCAGAACAATTTATTCATCATATAACCCAATCATGGAACGCCTACTCAGACCAGAAAGATTTGATGTTGAACCTAGTGCACCAGATGCAGCAAAACAATGGAATCATTGGTATCGTACATTCTGTGGTCTCCTGAAATCAGTCGAATCCATGAATCCGGATAAATTAGACACTCTTATTTCCTACGTCTCTCCTAACGTATATGAACACATCGTTGACTGTGATACGTATGATAATGCTATCAAAACTAATGAATCTCTATGTCAGACCGAAAATTGAAGTCTGTTCGTCATATACTCGCGACTACTTAACAAGAAAATGGACAAACATTGGATCAATTTGTTCAGATTCTGAAATCGTTAGCTAGGGAGTGCAATTTCAAACCAACTACGGCCGAGGAAAATCGAGATGCCTTCATTAGTGGAATCCAGTCCAATTCAATCAGACAACGTCTCTTAGAACACAACTCACTTAATTTTCAAGCGGCTTTTGATCAAGCACGTGGTCTCGAAATGGCGGAAAAGCAATCATTATCATATCAAAACTGTTTGAATTCTGCACACACTGCAACGGTTCAGCCACTCAGTCCTTCATCAACCTCCGATAAATCTACAGATAATCTTGTTGCTGCTGTTAAACAAAAATGTGACTTTTGTGAGTACGATTATCATTTAAGATGGAAATGTCCGGCCAGAAACGCCTTCTGTAAAAGTTGTGGAAACAATGGACATTTTAAAAAGGTATGTCGCTCTAAGAATCACCGCCCAGTGGTTTCGACGCTTCATTCTACCATAGCTGCAACTGTATTAGCTGCTGCTCCTGATTGTCTCACCAAATGTGTAATAAATCTAGAAGTCAATAACATAAATTGTCATGCTCTCGTTGATGCAGGCAGTTCCTGTAGTTATGTTTCAGAAGCCTTCGTTTTGAAAAATAATTGGAAAATTCACTCCTCTCAAGAAACAATAACCATGGCGTCTAGCTCATTTTCGAGTCATACCAAAGGTCATTGTTTTGTGTCGATTCAATACAAATCATGTGTTTATCAAAATATCAAGCTATCTATACTTTCTGATCTTTGTACTGACGTACTCCTCGGTCATGACTTCCTTGGATTGCATAAAAGTGTAAATATCTCTTTTGGTGGTCATAAATCGTCATTCACCGTCTGTTTACTGAAACCTGCATCTGTTACGTCCCCGCCTCTTTTCCACCATTTAACTGCTAACTGGAGGCTTATTGCTACGAAATCAAGAAGGTACAATCGAATGGATGAAATATTTATCCGGGATGAAATAAACAGATTAGTTTCTGATGGCATTATCGAACCTTCAACATCCCCGTGGAGAGCACAAGTTCTCGTGGTATCGAATGAGAATCACAAGAAACGTATGGTTGTGGACTACAGCCAAACGGTCAACAAATTCACACTCTTAGACGCCTATCCTTTGCCGAAAATAGACCGAATGGCTGAAACCATTTCAAAATATTCATAATTCAGCACTTTGGATCTCAAAAGCGCTTACCACCAGATACCTATCCAAGAACATGAAAAGGTATTTACTGCTTTCGAAGCGTGTGGACGCTTGTTTCAATTCCGTCGCATTCCCTTCGGAGTGACGAATGGTGTCTCATGTTTCCAAAGAACTATGGATCATATAATCGCACAGGAACATCTCACAGATACATTTGTCTATGTGGACAATGTGACAGTTTGCGGGAGAGATACGCTTGAACACGAAACAAATCTCAACAAATTTCTTAATGCCGCTAAAAAATATGGATTGACCTTAAATGAATCAAAGAGCATTTTCGCAGCTAAAGAAATTACTCTCCTTGGTTTTCAAATATCGAATGGAAAAATTAAACCTGATCCTGACCGATTAAAGCCTTTACAAGATCTCCCACCACCGTCGAATGTGCAATCGCAACAAAGAATTGTGGGATTTTTCGCTTATTATTCGCCGTGGATCTCCAACTTCTCCGATAAAATTCACTCACTCGTTCATAATCGAACTTTTCCTTTGCCCGTCTCTGTGAAACAAAATTTCGATGATCTTAAAAAAGAATTAGCCGTAGCAACTCTAGCTTCTATTCGTTGTGATATTCCGTTTGTCGTCGAAACCGATGCTTCGGACGTAGCTATTGCTGCCACTTTGAACCAAGATGGAAGACCCGTGGCGTTTTTCTCTCGGACGTTGACGCCATCTGAAAAACATCACTCAGCTGTTGAAAAAGAAGCCTATGCCGTGGTTGAAGCTATTCGAAAATGGAGGCATTTGCTTTTGGGTAATCATTTCAAACTTGTCACTGATCAAAGATCTGTTTCCTTTATTTTTGGCAATCAAAATCGGGGAAGAGTGAAGAACGATAAAATTTTGCGCTGGAAAATGGAATTATCACCTTACAGCTTCGATGTTGTCTATAGACCCGGAAAAGATAACAAAGCAGCAGATGCACTAAGTCGATCCTGTTGTGGTGCGCTTCTAAATGGACTGGATTTAAAACAAATACATGATTCTCTTTGTCATCCTGGAATTTCTCGTATGCTCCACTTTGTGAAATCTCGTAATTTACCATATTCTATTGATGAAATTCGAAAAATGACCTTGAGTTGTGAAGTGTGCTCTGAAATCAAGCCCAGATTTCCTTCGGCAATTCAAGGCCAATTAATCAAAGCTACCCAACCGTTTGAGCGGTTATCTATGGATTTTAAAGGACCTCTTCCTTCATCAACTCGTAATCGTTATCTACTGACGGTCATCGATGAATATTCTCGATTTCCCTTTGCATTTGCTTGTCCTGACCTTAGCAGTCACACCGTCATACTTCACCTGTGTCAAATATTCGCAATGTTTGGGATGCCTTCGTACATTCACTCAGACAGAGGTTCTTCCTTCATGTCGACCGAGGTACAAAATTTTCTTCGGGAAAAAGGTATAGCTTCGAGTAGAACGACTCCTTATAATCCCAAAGGAAATGGACAGGTAGAAAGAATGAATGGTACCTTATGGAAATCGATCCTTCTCGCTCTCAGATCAAAAAGGCTTTCAGTTGAAAACTGGGAATGCGTGCTGCTGGACGCATTACATTCAATCCGTTCATTATTGTGCACATCTACCAACGAAACCCCTCACGAGCGTCTTTTTCGACACAATAGAAGGTCGACTTTTGGTACCACACTCCCAACCTGGCTTACTGTTCCTTACTTTACTGCGGCTGGCTCCTTTTAGAGGATAAGCCGGCTCCATTGATATCCCGGATTAAACCTCTCCATGCCGGGCGGTTGGCAGCCATTTCGGAACATAAAGAGGGCCAATGACGCTCCCAGTGACGCGGACCATAAACATTGCGTAAACCTAGGAGTTCCATGTCCGATTTGATTGTTGCAAGCCATGTCTTCAGTTGTCCGCCTCGGCGGCGGCGCCAGTTTGCACATTGACCTGGGTTCATCACCTTCCGTACCATTTCGTCTTCGGGTTTGCGTAGTACGTGCCCGAACCATTGAAGTCGACGATGTTGGATCCAGACGGATAGTTGCATGATGTCACCGCATTGGTGACGAACAGATGCGTTCGACACTCGGTCCATCCATTTTGTCTTTGTGATGTACCTAAGGCACCAATGGTCGAATACTTCGAGCTTTTTGGAGTCCTCAGAACGTAATGGCCAAGTCTCACAGCCATACAGTAGCACAGGGCGAACAGTAGTCTGGTAGACTCGGATTTTCGTTTTGAGGCTGATTTCACTTCTTCTCCAAAGTGAGTTCTTCAATTGTAAGAAAGCAAGTCTGGCACGGTCGATGCGTGTTCGGACTTCATTCTTTGCTTGACCAGTTGGAAGTATTTTTGAGCCAAGGTACGTAAAATCGTCGACTGTTTCGATTGGGCTGTCGTACACCGTGAGCTGCTCATCAGATGAAGATACACCGATGGCGAAGGCTTTCGTTTTGTCGGCATTGATTTCCAGACCAACGGCTGATGAAAACTGGGCCACTTGATCCAAAACGGCTTGCATGCTCCCAAAGCTGTCAGCAAGGAGAACAACATCGTCTGCGTAATCAACATCCGTCAGCCATAGGTTATTTGATACTTGAACGCCTCGGAACTCAGTTAGCGCGTTGCTCAGAATCCAGTCAACCGCATAATTGAACAATATGGGTGACAAGGGACATCCTTGTCGAACCCCTGTGTGCAGACTGAATTCATCCGATTCTTCTCCGTAAACACGTACTCTGGCTTTGGTGGCTGCATAGTAGGCCTTGATCAGATTGACGAGTTTTATGGGCATACCGTCGAGCAGCATGATGTTCCATAGGGAGTCGCGATCAACAGAGTCAAAAGCAGCTCGGAAGTCAATAAAACAAGCGACGGTTGGTTGTTGAAATTCGTTGCGATGTTCCAAAACTCGCCGTAATGTAAAGATCTGATCAACACAGCCTTTGCCTGGGCGGAATCTTCCACCCTGATTGGGACGGGTACGGGCATGCCGCTCATTACAGAAGCGGTTCAATAGAATCGACGCCAACAACTTGGATGCGGTGTTGAGAAGACTGATACCACGGTAGTTTTCGCACCTTGATCTATCACCCTTTTTGGGAAACGGTAGCAGGATTGACATTCCGAAGTCTGACGGGCATGCTTCTTGTTCCCAGATAGAAGAGAACAGTCGATGGCAGTAGTGTTCCTGGCAAAGTTTTACTCAAGAAGAATGCTAGAGTTTCTAAATATGACCCCTCTGTGGAAGAAGTTAAACTAATTCATTGCAATCCTAACTATGCGCATGTTCGTTTTTCTGATGGAAGAGAAGATACAGTATCTATCCGTCAATTAGCCCCGAAAGGCTCCGACGCACTGATGAATGAAGCTGGAACTAATATGGGACTCCGTGAAAATGAACCGGTTGTTGCTGATGAACAAACCTCCTATAATGACGATATCGATAATGATAATGTTAAGGCAAATGGTGAATCTACGGATAACTCAAATGCTCGTGACCTATCAGAGAATCTCGAAAACCTTATCAATCAACAACAACGTGTTCATCCTTATAACTTACGAAGTGGAAATGTTTAAATACTATGTTTTCTCAATCCTCTTTGAATTGTTACTATAACATTCTTGTTCCGACTCTGACGCTACGCTACAAATGATATGATTGTTTATTTGTACACACATTTATATTCACACCGTTCCTATACTAACATATTTTGCTTTGTCTTTTAGCATGTATATCTGCATTATATGATGAATAAAGTCTAATATTTTAGGCAACTCTTTCTTCTGGTTTACGACTCAATCTGCCCGTTTGCTGTGCTTGTTACTGTGATTCATAACAATAAGTTAGATTTACGACATGGAAAAATTGGTAATACAGCTTCCTTGCCATTTTCACCGTATCATTTCATGAACATAACCAAACCTCGCAGCCAATTCTCTCCAATTAAGAAAAAATGATTCCACTAGAAATCTGCAACAAGATTGCAAATAAGCTCAGATCGATGCCCTATTGCACAGGTTTTCCAATCAAGAACCATGATGCGCACGTGGACCCCCTCAAGGCAGACGAGTGGGTCCTATACTACCCAATTTGGATGTAAGTGACTCAAACTGTTTCTGCCATGTCCAAATCTGCCCACTTTGTTTCTTACGCCAATTTGGCGCTGGATGAGAGAACAATGCAGTTTGGCAATCGAATCGAGGGCATATTCAAAACGTGACAATGCCACCGCAATTAATGGGGCGTAAGTTGTTTGGCGAACGAGAACTTGTTGGTCGATCCAACAATTCGTCTATGGATGTCAGTAATGGTTATTCGTTGTTGGTAAACTACATGTTCTCTACTTCTCAAACAGCGATGGTCGAATAGCAGTAAGCGCTTGAAATATTCAAGCCTCCCTAGAGTAGAATAAAACTCGCGTACAGATGCGTGGTAAAACGACCCTCAATGCCAAGTGAAACACTCGCGTTACTCCATAAACGACAAAGGTTGGAGAGAGCTATTCTAGCTTTTGAGATTTACATACTCATTGATAGAGCTGCCAATTATATACAGACATTCACTCTGCAGTCAGAGTAGGTGGTGGATGATCTTGAAAAAATATCCTAAATTTATAGGGTGCGAATTTCTTACCGAAGAACTTGACCAAAACAGCTAAGCTATTCCACGTGGCCTGAGCAGAATCTCGATTGTCAGATGATAATACAATATTGTCTGTATAAACAAGATCGCCAGATCCTGTATTCCTGTTTCAGATACGCAATATATATCGATTTCAAACTTATCCTATGTACATGCAAGAGCTTTAGGTTGACCACTTTGTTTAAATCCATTCAATGCACTGATGCTAAAACTTAACCTAGGTTTAATGAATTGTAGTTTACTTGACTTATTTGCGATATTGTACAACCCGATATTGGAAGGCGAAGGAAAAGAGGCAGAATCGAAAATAAAGTTGTCTATAGTAGTGTGATTTCGCTTACCAACCCTGCATGACTAAGCAAATAAAGCGACCATTTTTGTCTTGCGCGATGGTCGATGAAGTATGGATTCATTATATTTGGTATCGTTTACTATTATATGAGGGCTGCAAGAGAGAACTAAGTCACTCATTTCTAGAATGGATTGTTTTTATTCAGAAGTTTCATTCTCTTATATAGTTTGCCAATCAAGACTGAAGAGTGCAATCGGTCCATTTTTCAGTTGCCAGTTTACTTCAGCATTTAAAACCCATCCCTCGCGTCTGACACGCTGGTCACTACCCATTTAACACTAAGTGTTACTGCTTAGTTAGACCAAACTCGAGGCTTCACATGAAACGAGATGATGACTGAGTCCCATTAGGCCCGACAAGGATCACGCCAGCAGGCTGACTAGCTTGTGCTCGCCAGTCGCCAGACCCGAAATTTATATGTCTATGAGCCATTCTACTTAAACGTTGTCTGCAAATGAAGTTGTGATGCCAGAAAAATTACATAAAAATTTACATATTCGTGGTTATAAATCACAAAAATTTGGTCAGAGAATTTCATTCATTTATTAGGTATTGCAGCAAACAACCAGAAACAAGTCAAAATTACTTCATCATACGATTAAAATACTAAGACAGATAAGAAATTGTTTAAATCAAGTTTGCGAGCTTGAAGTAAACACCAATCCCATTGTATTTAACCAGTCGTCGAACAACATCACAAAACTACCGCCAGCCGCAACGCACTGACGCGTTTCGACCTTCCATGATCATAATCAGAGTATGACGGCAAACTGACTATCGAGGATCAAACCGCATTGAATATATATGAAAATAAAATTTAGATATTCGGCTCTCACCTCTAGAAGTATTGCAGATAACAAATTATCAAGTTCTAAAAATGTCATTTTAAAATCTCTAACAGCTAAATTACTTACTATTTTAGCAGAGTAGTAATCATAAAGAAGTTTTAGAGCACGAGATCCATAGCCAAAACCTTGGTAATCAGGATGAGTAGCAATTCGTACAATGCGAGCGCCAGACAATTCGCCAAATTTGGTAGCACAAAACTAAATTAACCGATAAAAGTAAATCAAATTGTTTAATAAATATCACATCTAGTAACATATTTAAAAATGCATAAATAAAACTGAGAAATTTGCATAAAACTGTACTTGTTCACGCCTAAACTGTCGTACAAAAATATAAAATTCATTACTTGCGACATGCAACTGAAGGTGTACAATTCACTAGCCGAAATTTTCGAATGAATACATTTCAGGCTGTCACTATCATAATAATTTTTGGAAATTTGATTGCGGAGTGCCAGCTTTATATTTTCCAATGCCGCGTGTTGTGATAGAACCGCATTTCCAGCCCGATCGAAGACAAAACGAAATTGGAAATTGTGATCAATCCGATCTTTGTGAAACTGTCCGTGCAAAGCTACTACCCGCGTACGCAAAACGCGGTAATGAAAAAATATCATAATAATTTTGCAACTTTCGCCAAACAATCAATGAACAATCTTTATTTCAAGCTTGCAACCTCGAGAAAAAGACGAATCTTATTTTTTGAACCTGTTCTAGTCTGAATTTTAGTATTATTATTTAATTTGGATTAATTTGAGAGTACGTATGTTTGCAGATGCCCGTCGTTTTTATCGTGTTACGGAGTGATGCTAGGGATCTGGTTATTCATGAACTGATGGATTGAGTTTTGACTGGGTGTTAGTATTGTCTTCATTTTGAGTTTAACTTTTACTTCGTGGTAATAGCTCATGGAGTACAGGTTGTAGTATTGCTCACCTATATTCTTGTGCGATTTTTGTCACTGCTAATGATGATAGTGATGCTGTTTGCGAATCTGTTTTTACATCATTTTTCTTTTAATTCGATCGAATGTTTGATGAAGGCTGGTATAGTGGGTGTACGAGATTGCCTGGATGCTAGTAAATTTTTGTTGGTTAGTGTGATTCATAGCAAGTCGAGTTAAATATCATGAATGTTCAGATCCAATGCTTGTTGATTTGTATAAAGGACTTTGTGTAGAACATAGAATATATAAATATCAGTTCATGTAGATGTGTTTTTAAAAACACACGCGGTTCTTATCCTTATTAATTCGAAATAAATTGACCTATTTTTACTGTCAATTGCCGAACTTATTTACAATCACGATCAAAAGAAGTTGGAATATATTATTTGGCTTTTATCACAATGATTGTATGTTAAATTATTCATAATGGCACAGTTAGAAATTTTCTAACTTTAGGCTAAAAAAGTGAGAACGAGCTACATTGTGTAGTTATAATCCACAAATTTTACCATGGTCGAACAGGAATGAAGTTTTATTTTTTTACATAAGTTACGCTACATACGATGACTTTCCCTCAACAGTACTCGCTCAGAATATCTGGAGTGACAGAAGTTAAAATTTTACTTCAATTTGATCAATAATAAACATTACATTACTTTATAACACCTACGCTTTCCTGAAATCTGCTCTTGACAGTATTAAGCTCATTTGTTGTAATTTCATATACTCTAGCAAAAATATATAGTTGAAAGATCCTGGCGAGAATAAAAGGTGTAGATTAAGTTTTAATCTACACATATGGTCCGCTACCGAAAGCTAAAAAGCATTATCGGTCCGGAGCCTCTGGTCTTGGCTTACCAGTAACCATTTTACGCAAGTAGCAGACATTCGATAAATGCACAGTCATGCGGCTGAACTCCACAAAAAACAAATTTCAAGCTCCGCATGAACAAAAATAATTGAATAACAATACTACCGCCAAGATTTGTGACATCATTGCCAGTACGACCAGTTATGGCTCGCTGATAATGAAGCCGTAAACTTTTATGACTACGAATAACATGATTCGGCGCATAGGAAATGTCGCACCAGATTAGGTACCCAATAGGTCGGTTTTCCCTTAGTGGCTGTTGCTGGGCAACGCCAGGTCTAAAGCTCTGATATTTTCCCAAATCAATATTTTCAGCAGATAGAATCGCCATGCAATTCCTTTATCCCCTTTAATACGAAGAAATTGCGAGATTCTAATTCATCCGAGCAAATGCAAGCAATTCGCCAGCAGAGTTTTGATAGTATTTATATTGTAGCCTGGAACAACTGATTATGGTAGAACTAATGACAAACACATTGTATAACGATAAGTAGACAAAGTTGAAAAACAATAATGTGTATTAGGTGTTGCGCACCTAGTAACAAATTAGTTCAAATAGGACCAGAAGGGTAAGACAAAGTCAGCAAGACGGAAGGTTTAACCTCATGCTTAGATGTTATCCAAAAAACTACAAGGAAATCTAGCAAAGGAAAAGGAATTGGTACGGTGACGTGAATTAGTCAAGCATCATCATCATCATTCATCATCGTCATAGTCATCATTTCCAGGCATAAAAAAAGTTAAAATAGACTAATGTTTCACTGCCATATAACCATA
>JAQBSW010005030.1:20000-61729 GCA_029291075.1 Eudiplozoon nipponicum | reverse complement strand
AGAAAAGGCAATTCTTTCAGTAGACCGGTTTCGTCCTTATTGGGAACTCATCGCGTACTGTCCAGAATGTGCTGCGGACAGGACTCAAAAGCTACAAAAATGTAATGTCTGTGACTGCAGAGAAATTGTGCAGCCGACATTTTCAGTCAAGTACAATGTATGCAAGACTAAAATATATGAGAGTCCTGCATATCTCAATTTTCTTTACATAAATATGCATTTCGGTTTTATTCTCACCAGACAATTTGCCACCCTACTCTGATTATGATCTTGACAATTCGAAACACGTTAACGCGTGTGACAGACAGTAGTTTCGTAATGTTGTACTCCGAATGATAAAACACAATGCGATTAGTGTTTACTTTAAGCTCGAAAACCTGATTTAAAGAATTTTTATCAACACATGTTCAATCAATCATTGATTAATTGTATTAATTTAGTAAATGTGGTGAAAACTGCAGAAATTTAATGCCCGCGACCGTATCGAAATTGTGCAGCCGGAATTACCAGTCAAGCACAAAGTATGCGAAACTACTAGAGTAGAGAGACGCATATGTAACTTTCGTTGCCATTTGTACATAATATGGTTTGCTCCTCGCTAGTCAGTTTGCTGTCGTACTTTGATGATTATCGTGGAAAGTCGCAACTCATCAGTACGTGGGAATAACGGTAGTTTTGCTATGTTGTTCGGCGACAGGTCAAATACAGTTGGACTGCTATTAGCTTCAAACTCGCAAACTTGATTTAGAGAATAGTCATTTGCCAACAGAGTACTAAAAAACATAAATCAGCCAAGAAAACCAATGCTAGCCTATTTATTCGTATTGCCGGCTGCTAAAGATGAACGACCAGTAGGCTCACAGCTTCTATGGTAATTGGAGTAAACTAATCTTATGCTAATTGATGGACTTTTTATTTATTATATTTAGCAAAGTAATAATGATTGTCGTCGGTTAACAAGACGATTCATGATGAAATAATAGGTTTACATAATTGCATTTAATGCTATAAATCTTAACTCTGTATGGCATTGAACTCGCTTTGTTGTTTAAATAGTCTCCGGTGTAGGATATATATCTTTAAAAGTACATTTAGACAGTTATTTGCGGAAAAAACTATCGCTGCAATAGTTTTGATTCTAGCTAATCAATAGAAATGCTTTTTATTTGCAAAGTGTGCATTCCCCGTGACTCCAGACAAAATATCGCATACACCAAGAAAAGCACTGCTTTTTTCCTGTGAACACAAACATTTGTGGACTTGTGCACACGAATATATATATATATATATATATATATATATATATATATATATATATATAGTGTTATATATATATATATATATATATATATATATATATATAGAAGAATTACCACACAAAGACGCAACACAAAACAGATGCGTTCTTCCTTTTATAATTTTATTGGAATTTATATTTATTTTCTATTATATTTGCGCAAACAAATGTTGACACTGGAGAATAGTAGGGAATAGTACATTTTAAGCAGCTTTGCTAAATAACGGTAATTATTAAAAATATAGCAGTTTGCGCTTATTTGTCAAATTGACAATGTGACGTCCTGGACTTGTAACCTGCTAGTTTGGAAGTGCAAATGTTATAATTAACATTTCATATTCAATTATATTAACAAAAACTAAATTTTAATATGCCGTGTTCATTGGCTTCTCAATGAAATTGTTTGATAACAATAGTTTGCTGAGAGTGCGTAATTATTGTAAAATCCATGGATTAAATATCTGATCCTCAAAGGGAGTTTCGTTTATGAACTACAGGTTCTCCCATAAGCAACATGAATACTTGCATTATATCAATTGTGCATGCGTTTCGTAATCTATGGGTTCTTTTCAGATGGAGAAACGTTACTACGACAAACGTGCACTGTGTGATTGGCCAAATACAGCGAGATAAATTACTGTTCAGTCACCGACTCCCATGCATATCAAGGCAACTAAACACATAGAGTACTCATTAAATCGGATAAGGATAATTCATGGATCATTCAGCCCACCAATTTGACTACGGTTCTGTCCGCATTGTGCAAATCTCCCTAGTTGCTGCTTACGAGTTTCCAATATTGGTGGTACTGCACTCCAGAAAATTGATTGCCGATCAATCTAGGATAGTTAATGTTGGAAATTATGTAAATGTACGTAATATTAATTCAATTGGCTTGGCCAGCCCATTTCCTGGTGTACATCATTAATACAGTCATTCAAATTAACTTCGGTCAAAATTTTAGAATGCATATAACGAACTATACTACCAAATTATCTAACGTGTACGTGAAATCATTGTGACTTTAGACGATCAACGGGTTTCTCTCTGGTAAAAATGTCACTTTTTTTACTGGATAGCTAATTGAGCTGATTAATACCCCTAATAACATTCAATTTAATTGAAAGTCTATTGATCTGTAGTAAACAAAATTTTAGCCTATTTACCTTGAATATCGTTATAAATAGAACACTGTCAAATTTGTCTTTTCCATAATTTTCGTTTTTTCATGGTGATTTTAATTTTGAATTATTTTTCCACCGACGGCGAATACACATCTAATTATTATATTACTATCTAAAAATTCAGAAAAGTTTTTAATGGGGAAATTAAAAAGAAACAAAATTTTCACATTCGTTTTTTTAAGAATTTTTTCATGGATTTGAACACATTTTAATAAGCTGTTATTTCTCACGAAAAGGACTTCAAATTAAGATTTACCTTTACTGCAAGAAGAATTAACTTGACAGGATAATTTAACATTTCTTGGCAACTTTATTTATTCCACCAGAACATGACTTTGTAATCCTGGGCACACAACTTAACTTTTGTAAACTAAGCAAGTAGATAGAAGATTGACCAGTCTTTAGCATATATATTGAATGGGGAAATATGCTTACTTTTGATACAATTAAGTTTTTTGTGCCTGAATGTGATTAGTAATTTCCTAGCGCTTGAAATAATCAGACAGAATAACACTATAAAGCTATTTATGTGGTCTAACTCAACCAATTTTCCATTAACATTTATATAATTAAACGGAAGTTCCAACTAACCATCCCCAACCTGTCATTACTGAACAGAAGCCACACTAAATGGGGAAGTGGTATTGATATGAGCATTTATATAATTAAACGAATGTTGGTTGCGCAGCGGTGACAAAAGTAATTATAATCAAGTTTTCGATCTTTATATAAGCGCCTGACCCAATAATTACTTACGTGTCCAGGTTCGAGCTCTGTCCGCGGCAAATCCTGACCAGTACATGATGCGTTCCCAATAAGTACGAAACCGGTCTACTGGATGAATTTCCTTTTCTACACTATACAATTCCTAGTTTATACTGACAAATGTAAGTATTTATTGGGTCAGGTGGCTATATCGAGATCTCAAACTTGATTATGTTCAGCTCGCTATTAACGTATCAAACGCGGAATCATTTCGATTTTTACCATCTAATCCTGTGAAAAATCATATTCTCCACATTATAACGTGAAAACCCTAGGCAATACAATTAAAAAATAATTATTACGCGGGTGGTGGTAACAATTCTTTAAATCAAGTTTGCGAGCTTGAAGTAAAAATCAATCCCATTGTATTTAACCAGTCGTCGAACAACATAACAAAACTACCGCCAGCCGCAACGCACTGACGCGTTGCGAACTTCCATGATCATCATCAGAGTACGACGGCAAACTGACTATCGAGGATCAAACCACATTGAAGATATATGGAAATCTAATTTAGATATGTGGCTCTCACCTGTACCAGTCTCGCATACATTGTACTTGACTGGAAATGTGGGTTGCACAATTTCTATGATTTGTATTTTATTGCCTATATATGTATATGTGACAAAAGCTACAAACAGTTAATTTTTGTGACTGTATAGAAATTGTGCAGCGGACATTTCCCGTCAATTCCAATGTGTGCGAGAATGCTAGAGGTGAGAGCCGCATATCTAACTTTGATTTCCATATATATTCAATGCGGTTTGATCCTCGATAGTCAGTTTTCCGTCGTTCTATGATGGTGAACGTGAAAACTCTAATTGCAATACAATTTAACCATAATTGACTGCGCGGGTGGTGCTAATAATTCTTTAAATCAAGTTTGCTATCTTGAAGTAAACACCGATCCCATTGTATTTAACCAGTCGTCTAATTTCAATACTCTGAATATTTTCTTATGGTAAAACATGCTAACGCGTTTCGACCTTTTTTAAATCTATAAATTTTATCTACTTCTTTGTATGCATTTTAAATTTTTAATCCAGAAATAAATCATGTATGGAAGTATACATTTATTCTAAAGTAGTTATGTACAAAACAGCTAAAAAAGGTGTTTTCGTTTCACAGACTAATGAAGGTTTTGACGGATGAACTGAAGCAGGTGGTCGTCAATATTCACCAAAATATCTTTGAGAAACAAGACAAATGGAATTCAGCCTCTGCTAGTCAAAAGACAGATCAGGCAATTATGATTAATCCAGTTTCGCAATTTTTTGAATCCTTCAAATTTATATATTGTACGAAATTCCATTTTTTTATTTTGCCGAGGATTAAGTATATCGCGTACAAAAACATTAGCTGTGCGTACTAATTTTGTTTTTTCCTTGAAGAAAACTTGGAGATCCGCCTGGTTTGGAATGTGATTTATATACACATTATTTGAAGATATTGCGCATGCATTCTCCACTATTCCAGATGTGCGCAGTCTAAAATGTATTTTCTTCGCTTCTTAAATAACCGGATATTCCGGTGTGAATTGCGCGCTTAGCTGGTATGGCATTTGTACAAACGTTAGAATTTTCGATTGCGGAGAGCATATTCCTTACATTTATGTCTAGCAAGTGTTTTGCTGCTTAAACAACCAACAATTGCGGATAAGGCATGCAACCAGTCACTTTTTTTATTCTTCAAACAAATTTTTCGAAAGAAGTGTCCCACTTTTAAAGGTAATTTATACCGAAACAAGGTTAGATGTTTAGATTGCAGTGAGCTCATTTTTCTATTTATATTTATCAGGCGTTTTATTGTATAGACAAACATAAATTTAGTATTAGGCATCTGACAAATTACTGCTATTTAATTTTGTCGACCAAATTTTTCGGATGTAACGTCTGCTTTTTAAAATTTTTCGGATGTAGCGTCTGCTTTTTAAAAATAATTTATAACTGAACAAGGTTGGATGTTTAGATTGCAGTGAGCTCATTTTTCTATTTTAATTTATCAGGCGCTTTATAGTATAAACAATCATCAATTTTGTTTTAGGCATCTGACAAGTTACTGCTATTTTAATTTGTTGAGCAAATTTTTCGGATGTAACGTCTGTTTTATAAAAAATTTTCCAATGTAACGTCTGCTTTTCAAAATAATTTACAACTGAACAAGTCTGGATAGTTGGATTGCAGTGAGCTCATTTTTCGATTTCAGTTTATCAGGCGCTTTGTAGCATAAACAAACATAAATTGAGTTTTAGGCATCTGACAACTTACTGCTATTTTAATTTGTCGAATAAATTTTTCGGATGTAGCGTCTGCCTTTTAAAAATTATTTATAACTAAACAAGGTCGGACAGTTCGATTTCAGTGAGCTGATTTTTCTATGTAAGTTTATCAGGCTATTTGTAGTATTAACAAACATCGATTTTCTTTTAGGCATCCGTCAAGTCACTGTATTTTTTATTTGTCAAACAAGTCTTTTTCAGATGAAGCGTCTCCTTCTTAATTTTTTTCGGATTTAGCGCCTGCTTTTGAAAAATAATTTATAACTAAACAAGGTTGGATGTTTAGATTGCAGTGAGCTCATTTTTCTTTTTAAGTTTATCAGGCGCTTTATAGTATAAACAAACATCAATTTAGTTTTAGGCATCTGACAACTTACTGTTATTTTAATTTGTCGAGCAAATTTATTCGGATATAGCGTCTGCTTTTTAAGATTAATTTATAATTAAACAGGGTTGGATGTTTAGATTTCAATGAGCTCATTTTTCTATTTAAGTTTATCAGGTGCATTATAGTATAAACAAACATCAATTATGTATTAAGAATCTCAGAAGCCACAGCCTTTTTCTAATTATTCCAAAAAACATTTCGGTCGGAACGTCCCTTCTAAAAAGTATTCTTTAGGGTGAGTAGGATTTAACCTCGCCTTTCTCGTTATTCCTTTTTCCTGTTTGTTTCGATAAAAGTTACGATGTACCCGTTTGCTACTAAAGCTGTTTTTAGTACCGCCAACGTTTTTGAAAATATCTTCTGTATTCCGTAGGATTATTGTGTATCCAATTTCTCATTTGCGAAATTTGAACAGTGCTGTTGTACTAATTGCATTGACCGGTCCATTTCTACTTTTCAAAATATTTTTTTCTTTCTGAGGTACACCTGCTTGCGTCAACAACAATGAATCAAGGAAAGATGGTGCGTTAAAACTGAGCGCTTTCATGCTCGAAAATTAACTGATTGTGATGATCCACATTTAAAAAATCTTTAAGAATGTCATTTTGTCGATATCCTTGATTAAGCAAAAGACGTTCCAACATGATTTAAGTGCAAACTGGTGAATTGTTTTTGTGAGTACGCGCGTGTTTATGCGTGTCCCGAATGTTCTGTTTTCCGTTTCCCTTTTTTGGTTGTTTATTGTTTATGATAAATTAATATTTCCCACTCTCTCTCTTGCTTTAAAATAATATAAACTATATAAACTAAAAGATTTTAAAGTCGAGTTGCGTTCTCGCTAAAGAAAATGGCCTTTCTTAATTTTGTTTTATATGACTGCTCTACAATAACCTTATACTTCAATACTTGATTTATTTCTCAATGCAAATTAAAAACCCCGTTCAGGAGAATAAATGTCTCTTATTGTGAAACTTCTGTCAAACAGTTGAGATCACGTACAAATCAGGCGTGCAACATTACACTAGGCGTAGCAATGTGAAATGACCATAAGACTAACTTTATATATAAAAAAATTAATAAAAATTTAAATAGCCAAATTGTTTGTCCCTGGAAGAGAATGTGATCCAGGCTTTTAACAAAACCTACCATTTGCATAAAAATGCCTGTGTGCAATGGACTCAAAATTATATCAATCTAAGAATGAAAATCAGTAGATCCAAGCAATATGATATATATTTTGGACTTCAATATGTCAGAGTTGCAAAAATTGCGATGTGTAAAATTTGCATGATATAGTAAATTGATTTTTTTACCTGATTTTCGGCAACATGTTTCTTTTAAATAGTAAATTGATTTTTTCTCTACAATGACCAATGAACTGAGTCGCTATTTGTCTAAATACTGTACATGCCCCATCTATGCTAAATTGTTTATATTGTTGCCCTAATGGACAAACGTATAGCGGATTATGGTGCTAGCGTTTCCTACATGAGTGTGAAATTTAGCGTTCTTTCCCGACGATAAGTAATCTGAAAACACTCAATGACTAATGCTACATTTCTCAACAATTTGTATATTTTTTAAATGTGCAATATTTAATGTTCTGATTTATAAACAATAGACTGCTCTGAACTGAATATTTGTGGTAAGATTAAATGATAGCGTTAACTATTGGACATTTATTCGCGCAGTAGCTTAGTACAAATGCATTTGCTTTGAAGAATTACACAAAATGAAAATCATCGCTTTTTTATTTAAGGCAATAATTAATCAGAATTTACCTCATCCACAATTTTTTTACCGTATGAGGAAGTAAACTGTTTACAAATTTAGGTCATGTAAGCTAAATAGAATTAAAAAATGAAATATTAAGTTTTGGTGGTAGGCTTTAGTACAACATTGAGTAAAACAAAAAGTCGACCGATGTCTTAATATTTTAATAGTAATAAATATTGAAGTTGCAAATGGAAGAAGGGAAACATCAGTAAATGTACGTCTCAACGTCAATCAAACCCGAACAGAAATAATGTATTTGCCCATATTTGTTTACTAAAATTGTTATTTGAGTCAATTTACCGATTATTTGCCTGTTCACTAATAGTAGGAATGTGATTTAGATGCCCCAGCGTCCAGTTTAAAACAGAGAAGTTATATTTTTCAATAATTTCATATGGATAGTGGTAATTAATTCATATTCGATATTCTCCCTTTGTTCAATATTTCCGAGTGGACTATTTAAATAGAAATTAAAAGGATTTGCGAATGCTCAAAGAAGGTAAAGTTATTTTGCAGGAAACATATTATGATTGCAAACCGGCAGGATTATAATAATTATACCATTTTATCACTGAGCCATCACGTAAGCTCCAGATCTTTCTTCGTGTACCCATACTTGCTTCGCAAAAACTAAACACGGTAGAAAGAAACGATTGTTAAACAATGCGTATTGTTCTTCAGTTTCCTTTCAGACATAATAAACATAGTTGGAATTAGCGCATACTAAATGTAAGCTACATAACTTATTCTAAAAACTAGAACAAAAATCCCGAACGAGAGAATGAGACACGCACAAATACAATTTCTGTATGATAAAATGCAGTTTTCAACCTGCATTCTGGGCGTCACCTTCTGTGTTTCTTGCATTAAATCAAAAACAAATAGCAAAAATTAAAATCAATATTGATCATTGTGGAATTAGTTTGCCGAAAACCAAAACAAGTTATGACAAAATTAGCAAACGATTTCATGTCTAAAAACATTATATATTTTTTGTTGCTCCGAACCAACACAGGAATTTACATATTAAGCATGGCTTAGCTAATGAATAAGTAGTTACTAAAGTATCTAGACGATATGCTGAAATCTGTGTGAACAATTTTTGTAATCCATTGTAAGTAGTTACTAAAGTATCTAGACGATATGCTGAAATCTGTGTGAACAATTTTTGTAATCCATTGTAAGTATGCGCTTTTTTCTTACTGGCTACTAACAGCTTGTTAAGATATTGCTTTATTAAGCATACCTCGAAATCATTTAACATTTCGTTCGCAATACCTTATTTAGTCAAACACATAACGGATTTATGATGTAGTGCCAGATCGTCTAAATTTGTGACCGGCCAACAGCAAATGCACATCTACATGAGATCACAGTTTCTTTTCTTTACATAGTTTGGCCAGTTGTTCCGCATCTTTATGCTTCACGATGTTAAGGCACTGTTAAACTTTCCCACGTTTCCTGACCAAATATACAGTTGGTATAGGTTCAAATTGTAATTTCCGCCTAATGTGGTGCCGATAAGCGCGGAACGTATGTGCATCGGAGATTTACATTGTGTTCACGCTACGTTTGGCATTCACTTCTGATCTGATTTAAACTAATATGTGTCAATGTACGTCATAGTTATCAAATCAGAAGGTTATTCAATATGGAAAGCGGTAACAAAGAGCGTATCGCTAACACAAATTATTAGGTCCATTATATGCCACATTACCCACAAAATTAATTCCGTTTCAATTGTTTTTAAAGAGAGATCTGGGCTAGCTTACTGGCACAAACGTCAATGTGGTTTATTCTAAGAAGCGAAAGTTTAAATTCGTTCTTGATAATACAAAAAGTTAATTGAAAAAATAAGTCAACTACAACGAAATTATTGTTAGGTGGATACTCGAAGATGGATCTGTCATAAAAACAGCTTTACCCATCAGCTTTTTCAACAATAATACCAATATAATTTAATCGAAATAACTTTTTTATTAATAAATATTTATAACTTTATTTTTTATTAAATATAAGTTAAGTTTATATTCATTTGTTGATTAAGATTTTTACAGGTTAATGAAATAAAATTATCGAATTAAGCATAAAATACAAATAATTTACTGGTGGATACCTTAATCTTGGTCAACGAATTCAAATAAAATTAATATATGCGTAGGAATAATCGTGTTTTTACAAATAAACAAACAAACGTTGTATAATTATGTTGACTTTTTATACTGAACCATCAATGGAACACGAAAATATGACAAAAATTGGTTTAAAAATTTCAAAGACCAAAAATGTTTGAACAGTCTACAAAGTGGTTATATAGGATAATTTGGAGTAAAATAAACAAGGAAAAAATATTGTAATCCATTCGATAGTTTATTAGGAAAAGAAATAATTTGTGCAACATCTTGATCAGGACTGACAAAATTAATTAAATGAATAATATTTAGATTAATACTTCAATAAACCTCATTCACTGGCTTGTCCATTGTAGCTTATTATCCAAGACCAGTTTGATTTCTATACGAATAAATGGGCAATAAAACTGCATTGAATGTATTTAGCAAAACCATTTAAAACTGCTTTTAATAGACGTACAATAAAATTTAACAGATTTGTCTATAAGATTATTCTATAGATTGATCTATACAAATTTCAGTTTTCTTAAGTGTTCACATAAAAGTTCATTAGGTAACAATTTGACATAAAACAGCCGTGCTGTTTATTTCTAAGGACATATATTTCATAAATTGGAATAATACAATTTTTTTAACTACTGGGAAAACGGAGATTTAAAAGGATAATGCAGTTTTAAAATAAACTATGAAAAATGTGGTCAACCTATTACTGGAGTATGGCTCTGAACGTTCACTTGTAAAATAAATACAGTAGCAAAAAGCAACTTGATATACTGACTAAATAGGTTTGGCATGGAAAATATGCATTGATGCACTTCAAAGAGTTTACCCAATTTTTATTGTTGAAATTTAAACTATCTCCATCAGTTAGCAACTCTTGAAATATGTTAAACGTTATCTACTAATTATCAAATAAAATATTCCGAAGAAATATAGATTAATTAAATAATACATGTGCATTTCCACTAGTTGCTTTATTCGAATCAAACAAAGTTGTGAAATTTGTGCTTTGGAGACAGCAGTAGACATTTTGCTTCACTTAGCTGGCCAATTTTTTTCATGGAAAATGTCACAATCTTGTCTGTCGAACAATTTCTTTTTTCTTTTATTATCCTTTATTGCGATAATAACTTTGAATTGAAGTAAAAAAATTTCTTGTTCGTGCGCGTCTGATAAAAAGTCAGGTTCATAAACGGTTGACCAGAGTTGAGGAATTTTATTCATTATTAATCAATGCAAAAGTAACGGAAATCAGCATATTTGAAATATACATACGGGATTAACTTAAAATCTGGTTGTTTTGCCGTCAGTTATGCCCAATAGCGTTCTTGTTACAACTAATTTTTTTTAGAAGACACCACCTTAACAATTGATTCACAACATTTACAATCTACTAACATAATCAAAATAGGCGATAAGATGTATAAGGGAGAACTTTTGGTGAATAAAGTTAAACTTATTATTGAATAGAAAGGAAAACAGTTGATCTTTTAAGATATTCGTTACAGCCTTATCTATTTAAACATCAACAGTCTGTGTTGAGGTAAATGGTTTGCCAATCTGCTCTTCATACGTTTAAAAAATCACAAAATCAATTTTGAAAACGCATATTTCGGTATGATTCTCAGTACTTAGTCAAAACTAAACTATATATATTTACGGTATGTCCACAAATTGTTTTATATAATTGTTACTACTGCCCACGCAAATAATGTTTGCTTTAATAATTGAAATTTAGAAATACAGCTAAATTGGCAAAAAGAATTATGTTTGTGACTGTGTGGATATTTTGAAGCCTAATCTCCGGTCTATTATCATTACGTATGTAGGACTACGAATAGCGATATTAACAAATGACGTTTTTTACATTTCACACCGAAATTTCGGAATCACGCCTGTTAATCAATTTTCTGCAAAAATATGAAGGTGAGTAAGGAAGGTCGAACGTACATTATGTGCGTGTGTGTCACGTTACCCGCAGACAGACATGCAGCAACAAAATCATACAAGTTAACATGTAACTAAATACAACCATTCAAAAGATTAATGCAAATAAATACAAAAAATATAAACTAATATTATTTCTCAAGCACTCAATCAAATCGAAACTCATGACGATAAAACTGGTGGAAAATTTGTGTTGTTAAGTATTCATTAATTAAATTAGCCATTTATTCACAAGTGAATTACTCTGGGAATTCAAAGATTGTTTACTAAAAATATACTAGATATTATGCTTAAAAGAAATTAATATTATATATCTAAATACATACATATACATATTTCCAAACCTTTTGAAATATTTTTGTCAGGATATATTAAGCTATACTTAAGATAAAAAAGGTAGTTCCTCTTATATGTCGGTTTCGTTATTTTGAGAACTCGTCAAATACTTACCCGAATTGGCCGCTATAAGTTTTGGAACCGGGAGGCATTATTTTTCACTGACTTACATTGGGACGCACAAATCACACAATTTTCAGTCATATAGAAACTGTATATTTCGGTTAGCCTTTCTATTAGATAAAGCCTAGTTGATTCATCTGCAATCTGAACTTCCAGCTAATCACCCCGGATACGTCATTATTGAACAGACTCTATGCCACCTGGGTAAATTTCATCAAATTGAAGTTTAATGGCAGGATATCGATATATATTTAGTCATTTTAAAATATATATTTCTTAAGGCGGCAAAGGAAATTCCTAAAATTGGCCGTTTGCGAATTTTCTGCGAATTCATCAAGTGCTTGCCAGAACTTACCGCAATATAAGCGCGAACTAGGCGCATTTACTTCTCCATTTTGCATTTATACCATTATGTGACCTTTGCGGTTTATTTATGAATCTCCTTGGCTTCTATAAGCTATGTTCAGTTTAGACTTACACAATATATGTTAGAGTACGGACATAAAACTTAATTTAAATATCATTTCCCCAAGTGGCTTCGTGTAGTTTCTTTAATGGCAAACAAATGGCGGCTAGTTAAGCAACACATACACTAGGTATATGACTCAAACGTGGTATAATGCACATTAGTGGCATATTGCTGATATGAGTACACGGCTTACACCAAATGTGCCATGGTTTGTGTTCCGGTCGCTTAAGATCTGAAATGCACCTAATATGCTTTAAATATGAAAAAGCAGTCTTAATTTCCTTTACTAACTCAATAAATGTTTGAACTATACTGACAAAATTGATAAAAAAATCTTTTCGCAGACATTGATTCTATTTAGAAACACATAAAATGCACGTTTGTGTGTATGATTTGTATCGCAATGGAAAATACTATTATCTATGTTAAAGATTTGGATATGTTAGGTCTAATATTGCTTTAACACGCAAATATCCCGATGATGGCGTCTTAATTTTTTCCAACATTTTAAACCCATTTTGCCGATCGATTTTCATTACATTGTCGGATTGTACGCGTTATTAATCAGTAAACACATTAAACCTCGCATCAACTGGATTTCACGCCAAAATCCATTTTCTAATCTAGCTGCAATAACCAATTATTAAAGAAAGAGAACGAATGACATGTATGTAAGACTAGAACATAAACGCTACTAGTTTTTAATCAAATTGGAAAACTACATATTTTATACATAGCTAGCAGACCAAAATATGAATTGTTTGATTTATCCAATTTGTCATAATAGTCGCCATTCAATAAAATAATGATTCCTCTACTTTCGTTAACATGTTTTTCAAACGAAGTTTGAATCTCCGCGATTTGCATTCGCGGGTTGACGCTTTGAACTATCAGTTTTGCAAAGATCCCATACATACTCAATTCCAAGTACGTATTGGCTGGGTGCAAATTCATCTCTTTCGCCCGAAGGCTTCAACATCTTTCATACCAACCACTAGAAATATGGTACGATTTAATCTTCGTTGACTGCCAACGTTTCGATTCGTAAACTCGCGAATCATCATCAGGCCTCTAATCACGCATACACAGTACAATGCTCACAAAAGCAGATTTATGCAAATGACATTATGTTGTACCTCATTTGGAGTGGTTAGTATGAACGATGTTGAAGCCTTCGCAAGAAAGGGACAAATCCGCAACCAGCCAATAAAATAACAATCTCGATGCGTACCTGTTAATGGGGATCAACCGTTTATTTGTGAAACTGATAGTGCAAAGCGGTAACCCGCGAAAGCAAATCGCGGAGATTAAAAATTTGATGCTCGCACTGCTAAAATATTCAAAAGATAAATAGTCCACACATATTTTCATTCAAATGAAAAGAGCACAGATAATTTAGTTTAACAAATCGCCTCTTTAGAAGAAGCTAGGATAACAATGAAATCGATCGGTCAATACTTTAAATATACAAAGCGCTTACGACAAGTGAATGATTTAATTTTAATAAATGACAACACAACATAAACAAATATGAATACATTAACCATGTTAGCGTCAGTTAAAAAGTAGTATATTTAAAATCGGAAACATATACTATTAAGCATGCAATCGTTTAAGATACGTAACAATACTTTTGTATAAGACAATGCCATATTTAAGGCTAAACTATGTTTGGAAACTTGATATACATAAAGGGCTCAATATTAAAAACAAATTTGAGTAAGTTTGGATTTCTTGTCGTTGTTACTAAACAACAAATAATTAGGACAAATAAGCTTGCAGAATTCGAAACACTTACAAACATATTCCATTGACGCAAATTCAGTTCATGATAAATATTCTTCCTTTATTTATCCGCGAATTTATTATTTCGCAACAAACAGTTTCTGCATTGCGCAGGATTTTGACATTCTCTGACTGCATTGTTCTCTCTCTCTCTCTCCAGTTTAATTTGCCAGGGAAATTTGTAGATAAACCAAATTTAGATTAGTAGATACTATGTACATCTGTGTATTGCTCTGTATATGTGTCTTATCTTTGATTTACCTGTTCTATTATATGTAACCAGAGTATGTAATTAGGATAAAATTTGACGAAATAGTGGACTTCATTAAACTTCTAGTATTTAGAAATATTGTTGACGAGCACATAAGTTGTTACACTGAGAAAAGTGGTTTATTCTGTAAACAAACTATTCAACTATCACCCTTCACTATTTCACACTCTTGAAAACGGCAGAATATAAATTTAATAATATTAGATAACAACGAATCTAAGTAAGGTCAATGATAATAATAAGTGATCTCTGAAATTGTGTACGAAAGAGCCGAGATTAAACTGTGCTGAAGTCATTTTAAAGAACAAAATATAAAGTACTCTTACAGTAGGCCAAAGGAGTGAAAAAGTTTTGGACCGTAAAATGAGATAAATTTTTCTCCTTTAGAATTTAAGAAAAACAATCAATCTAAAGTCAATATATCTAGAAACCATTGGATTATTTGTTTATTTATTTTATAATTTTAAAAAGCATAACTTGAGGCCTATTTCTCGGGGCAGTCATTTAATGCAGTAAACAAGAAGGAAAATATGCAAATGCACTTTCCTGAAAAATATATGTAAAAGTTATAATGAAGCCTACAGCAACGTTCTTATAAGAAGTCTGGACTGAAGAATAAAGACAGGCATTTGGTGATATCGTACAACCTGCAAATTCACCCAATTTAAGCGCCATTTATTTGCAAAACGTTTTAGCAAAATAAATTTAATTTACATTAGAAATTTAAATCTGTTATTAGCTATCAGCTCAATAACATATTAGGTAAATAACGTTACTAACAACTAATGTACAGCAAAAACCGATTTGATTCCTCAGGTTGCCCGTGTATTTTCTATGCAGTTTTTTTCTGTTTTTTAAGGAGTCAGGTAAAGCAATGTCACTTTTTTTACTAAAAGCTACAATTACGATTTGAAATTCTTTTCGCAACATGGAACAATCTATCATTCTTTGAGAATTTATCGATAAAAGTGACAGACGATGTGTTGGAGGATCCAGTTTAATTAGTACAAAATAATAAATTTGGCGATTAAGCAAAGTCCAAATATTTTATTTGAATAGTACATAATATGATTCGTTCAACCAAAGGCAATCATCGCCAACTTCAGGAGTTTAATTTTGGCATCATAACAAATCGTTACTGCCTTGAGGCATTATCCATTACTTCAATCGTGTAACCAGCTGTCATCATTATGAAATTCTTTAACAATAACTTTATCAGTGTAAAAGAATAGTCTAGAAACTTTCATATCAATCGTACTAATAGGTCATCCCTATCGTCATCATAAAAGGTAGACTTTCATCAGTATAAATATAATTAAATTTCTCTATTGCTAATTGAATCTCCATAGTTGGAAAACGAACAGTAATCATAATCATCATTATCAACTCCATTACCATCGTTGTCTTGAGCAAAAAACAACATCATCACAAGCAAAATTTCTCCAGATTAAATGAAAAAAGTTTTTTTGCGAAACTGGATTAATTGAAATTACCTGATCTGCGTTTTGAATAGCACAGTTGTTCTTTTACCAATAGTTTTCTTTCTTTACCTAAATATTTCGACTGCCTATTTCGGCAGCCTTCTTTAGTTGGTCCATCTTCAGCAGTTTCTATGAAAAAAACCAAAAATTATTAGTTTGGTTTTGTTTTTTTTTAAACTGGTGTAATGAACCAACGGAAGAAGCTTATGATATATATATATATATATATATAGAAAGGTCAAGCAAAATAAAAAATATACACGTGGATAGAGTATAAAGTAAGAAAACAACCAATCAATTGGTTGTATCACCTTGGGTTTGGATCAATACCCGAATATGCTTTTTCTGCTTACATAAATCCGGCTGCAATTTGTTTATCCATAAAACTTCGTAGGTAGCTGAGTCACTTCTGTTATTAAATTTAATAATTACCTTAAACACTACGTCTGGTGAACATACGATTGGCGTTTCAACGATACGTTGTGTTAAACAACGAGTGTTAATGTCAACCTCAAAAATTATTTACCATTATGCCTGCTCAAGTTGTCGATAAACTGGCGTAGGCCGAGTGACCAGACGGTTAATTACCCGACTGAATGAATATTGCAGCTTAAACGCCTATCTTAAATTAAACGGTTAATACACGTCTGCAATTGCTCAAAATATTGTTAAAACCTAACACATATGTTCTCCAGACGTAGCATCTAATAACATGACTAAACGCAATAAAAGAAAAGAGTTAGTCACATATGAAGCTATATGATAAAACAAACCGTAACCGGATTTATGCAGGCAAAAAACGTAGATAAATAATAGGGAGCTTTTATTACTTTTCAGATTGGCTAAAACATTATTTTTTTCTGTTTTAGTGATTTAATTCTCACTTATATGTACGTGAATTTGTTTATAAACTTAGTAAATTGATCCCATTATTTATAAGCGTACTACGTGTTATATTAAATACGTTAAAATATTAAACATAGTGAACATCGTATACATGTGGTCCTAAGGCGTGAAAAAGATTATAAAGATTAAATATTATTTGGTACATAAGTCAGAAAACTTATCACAATTAATAAGGAAATCTTTTATTATATAATCCATTTCTGTGTATATGTTTTTATTATAAAACCAGTAAAGCATTTAACTTATGTACTACCTTGAACTATTGAAAACAATAAATGTTTCATGTGTTGGAATTTTAACATCACTGGAATAAGCAATCAAATGTCACCTTACAGCCTAAACGTAACTACTAATTACATGTTTATGCAGAAGAGAGACATCTGTAAATTATTCTGGTGTAATATGTGTGAATTTTAGTACCATATCACTGCTTATTTTCTATTACTAATAACTTAATAATCAAATATTTTGGATTTCAATTAATTTGTTGGCTTATATGTCGAGTGAAATTTAGCAGATCTTGAATTCCATTGAGTTGATACCATCTACAGACTCGGTTTCCTTTATAGGCTCGGTATATATCATAATTAATGAATTGGTTTTGAATTCATATTGTAGAAGAGGTTGTTTAAGTTATATTTATTACTGCTTGAATTCACTTTCATAAATTAGAGTGATCTGTCCAATTATCCAAGATTTCTTGACCAAATATATCGTGTGTGAATTGCAAGCAAGCTCGAAATGAATGTTTACATTGGATTATACCATTCGCCAACCACAGTGTCGTTATCACGAACATTTTCGGTACCATTATGTTGGTAGCGGGTACTGACACAACAGCCATAGAGTTGGGAATCTTTACAGATTCAGTATGTGTATGTCGTAGACTTTATATGAAGTCACCTGTATTACTGCAGGTTTACACATTCGTATAAGATACTGTAATGTCATATATTCAGACATTTCTCACACAAATATATAGCGGGTAAGGGGTGTATTACCAGCTTCTACTGATGAGTCGCCAGTAAGGACGAAACGTATGAGATTATATCTTCAGATCATGCTGAGTGTGGTTTATTCTTCTGGTCCTATTTGAATTAATTTTCTACTAGCTGTGCAGCACTTAATAATCAATCGCAAACTTTGAAAGTGCTACGAATCTGCATGATTGCTGCTTAGTTAAGATCAACTTTAATAAATAGTGGTTAATAGCAATTAAATGTAAATAAGGGAGAAAGAAGTTACGCAATTGTTAAACAAAGATGTAGTGTGAAATTAATTTTACAAATCATTATCCATCCTTATAAACAAGTGTTAAACTCTAAAAACATAATAATCCTGAAATTAATTAGACAAAAATTGAATCGAAAAAGTATAATGCATAATTATAGGAATAATAACAATAACTTCAAAAAGTAGCAGGTTAATAAATTTCAATCATATTTTATAAATACCAATAGGTATACATCTGTACTTAGACAATGACATTTGTTACAGTGAGGCGTGTCAGTAAACAGTTTAATAAGAGAATGATTCGTGATTTTCTTCTAAATTCCTGTTAATGTATATTAGTACACTTGTTAAATTATGTCTTCTTGAGTGGTAATCGAAGTGAATAACACGAGAAGACGTAAGAAATTCGCGACCTTACGCGATGCAATAGCCAAATACCGCAGAAAACGGTGGTTAGGCATAGATGAGGATACCTTTGACAGGGAAGATTATATAAAAATTTCCTAAATAATGAACAGCAATAAAAATTGCCATTTTAAATTAATAAAACTTCATTGCATTTCACGACAATGCTGGTTGGATAATTTTCTTGACATACACAAAACATTCTTTACCCGATATAAAATTTAAAAATAAATTAAAAAATACAGAATAGCACTTTCACTACATCTTGTCAACTGCTTTTAATAGAGATGTGAACAAAAAAACAAAAGTGAAGTTATGTTTGGAAGAAAATCAGTCTACGTTATAAATACAAATAGATATGTCCAAAATGTTAAAAAGCGAAAATTAACCTAAGCGAAATTTTACATGGTGGGCATAACACTTATCACTAACGGTTGAGTATAAAATTAATAACTGGTGTTCAGAAATAATTGAAATTCTCAATTTCGGTATACTATAGCATGCATTGATATCCATCATGTTAGTACCATATACCGACTTGGAAACCATAGTGTTAGTACCATGTATCTTTTCGATACTATAGTGTTGGTATTGGTTAATAACACAATAGTCATAGTAGTAGTATCCTTTACAGACTCGGTATATATACTATATAGAGTGAGTTAGCGTTGAAGTCAAATTGTCGAGACTATACGATGTTAGCTACTCTACTGCAGGTTTACACATTCGTCTCGGAGATTGTACCTTCCTATTATCCCACATTCCTCACCCCAAATTTATAGTGGTTAAAGGGCGTAATACCGGCTCCTACTGGTGAGTCGCCAGTAAGCACGAAACTAATGTGCATGAGATTATACTTTCCGTTCATTCTGTCTTTGGTTTATACTTCTGGTCACAACTGAACTAATTTGTTAATAGGTTCGCAACACTTAATACATACTTGCATATATATAAGTTCTCCGCAAAAAAGAGTATTTAATTGTAAAACTAATTATAATGTAAAATCTGCTGTGAATGTTTGTTTCGTTGGCAAGAAACCTGTGAGTAGTTACGTGCAATACAAAGGTGATTAGGCAACGAAGCGCATAACGGAACGATTGTGTCCTGCTTTGGCACATACATACTTGGTTATGATTACATCCACCAGCAAAATTACTCTGTCTAATGTGAATGATAGATTTTCACCTTGATCTGCATCTAACTTTATCTATAATTGGAATTGATTTTTTGGAAAGTCGTATATAGGCAGATGCGTAGAAGATTGAATTCAAACTTGTCAGAGCCCATTCCAACCCGGTTCTTGCAGAAAAAGATCAATGTTACACCTACGTCTAAGACCACAAAATTTACTCCCTGCAAAACTTTCGAAGTGTCAACAAGGCGCTTTTCAATTTTAATTGAAGCCAAGTGTGGTGGTATGCTTATCTAGTTGGAAGCTATTTCTATATATCGATGTCGTCCAAAATTGCGCTAGCAACAAAATATGTTCGCGCTTTTGTATTACCAGGGGGCTTCCAAAGCCTTGTAAAACTGCGCATTGTACAGGTTCCTTTTTTTCAACATTTTGTACTAATATATATATATGCATATATATATATATATATATATATATATATATATATATATGATATCCATGCCGTTTAATTAACACAGTATTCTTATAATTGTTTTCCTAATTATAAGAATATATATATATATATCTGTGTAATTTTAAAGCGGACTGATTTTCTATCAGAACATATATTTTATTTTCTATTGCCCATACTTCTAGTTATATCGGTTCAAAAGATGGAGTAAAAGCTTTACTCTGTAATCTCATATGTATTTTTAAACTTACATGGGATAACAATTTTTTTGTGAATTTGAAAATAAGTTAATTAATAATATTTTTTTCTAGAGATATTAACGGAAATTATATGACAAAAGTAATATTACTTAGGATGGACGGATATTTTTAAAAAACTGCATTAATCACTCGTGTTAAACTACAAAATTCTCAGTAAAATGTGGCATTTTTAACTTGAACTTTTGCTTGTAATACGCGCAAAATAGTAAGAACGGACAAAATTTTGCCAAAATTGTGGTAATTCATATTTGACTTAATTTCTCTGCTGTCTATTCATCACAAGTATATATATATATATATATATATATATATATATACCAATAATTTCAACTATATGTGCTTAAAAAAATCTCCCCGGACGAGAACTCCACTTAACACTATCAACAGAGACCAATGCACATCACGGCTCAGACAAGCATCGTGTGATAATGAAATGCAAAGAGAGCATATGGTGTACACTTTATCGTTCCCTAAGATTATTCAACTAACTGTTCCACATTTGCTGAGTATGTTTAATGAAGCTCAAACTGTAAATTCAGTCGGACTTAGACGTGTGACGTACAACGTAGGCATGAATTGGTAATGGGTTTGATTGTAACCAAATCACAAATGGTGAATCCAGCCCGGAGGAAGGCGATTTTAATATCCGTTATTGCTAATCTAAATAGCAGATTTATTAGGCCTCTGCGTCATTACTGAGATCATTTAAAGCAGTACAAGTTCATGAACTTAAACAAGGTTAACGGGTGTATCATAGTTGTTTGCCCTATGTGTGCTGATCAACAAGGTAGTAGACATTATGAGTAAAATATAATACTGTAAATATACAAATAATTTAATCATGTTTGATCTGAGCATTTGTGAATTAGGTGTAGCGTACCTAGTTCAAAATTAGTTTAAATATGATCAGAAGGATAGACCAAAGACAGCGTGAACGGAACGTATAATTTAATGTGCACATTCGATTCGAGCTTACTGGTGACTCATTAGTAGGAGCCGGTACTACGCCCTTTACTCACTATATATTTGGATGCGGAATGTAGGACAATTGGGCATTACAATCATCCATGCTAATGTGTAAACCTGCAGTAGTGAAGCTTACATCAGATAAAGTCTTAGACAATGCGACTTCAAAGCCCTACTCACTATATATATATATATACGAAGCCTGCAAAAGGTACTAATACTATGGCTGTTGTGTAAGTACTTGGTACCAAGAGTATGGTTGGCAAAAGTGCTCAACACCTAATACACAATCGCATATATATATATATATATATATATATATATATATGATTATATATATATATATATATATATATATATATATATATAGATTATGATCGTAACGCCTTGATATGCACGACTGGCGTTAGTTGACTTACGCTTTCAGATTTGGACAAAATTATTTTTGCGTTGTTTAACAGTGCACAAACTTAATTTCAATAAATACACAGCCAACCATTGTGCGCATCACCTTGCAGCCTGGATTGAAGCATTTGTAGAAATCACTTAACGGTGCAGCCTTGCAGTCAGTCTAAGATGCCAGAAACGATGAGTAAATTATCTGATATTTGTTACGCAAACAAGTCTTTCTACACTTTATTCATGAGTTGAACGTAATTAAATGGCTTGCTTATTATTGAGATATCATCAGCACATTAAATGCTTATTTACGTAGTTTAATGTTCGATAAGAAGCACACCGGAAAATTCTGCGGTTTCATTTAATCATATTATAATAAAATAATTAACGACGTCGAAGATTTCTTATATGTGAGAATTGAGATTGAATATGAAATACGTGATTGAGCCATTGTTAAATCCTTCAATTTAATTTAAAAATGGTTATTAATTTAGACAAATTTCATAAATAATTTTTCATTTCATGGTTAGCTTCGCCAAATATTGCAAAATGAATAAGAGTAATGGTAATTTTGGTGTATGTGTATTGACAAAATTTATATATTTAGAAAACATTAAGTTATGTATTCAACTAAGAATAACTAGTGCCTATGATAAGATACAAAACAAGAAAAAATATTATAATATATATTGGTTAACATCTAAGATTGGTATTCCAGTAATCGAAGCAAAAAAGGTAAATCGGAACATGAATTTCCAACGTTCGCGATAACACACATAAATACAAGCACACACACACACACACACACACACACACACAGATATATATATATATATTGTTTCTATTTATTTAATTATTTATTTATTTATTTATTTATTTATATACATATAACGCCAACATAAATATAGTTCAAGGGGCGTTTCGCTTTTGAAATTTCGATAAACACAAGAAACACCATTTCGGCTTTTCATATCAATTACCTACATATGACAAATTGTTTAGATATGTAAAGCTAACAAGCATAAATATTAAAAGGGATGTAATCGTTGAAACAGGGTTGAGACTTATCTATAAATACACGAAATCCGGTTTAGTCTGCATTCCCGCATGTTAGTATACGTATTCACTTTTTGTCGCATTTGACAAGAATCTAGAGAGCAATATATGATGAAGTTACGTGCGAGGTTTCAATATTATTTTGCGCAATAATAGATATATATTCACTTATCGATATGCAAAACTAATTTAGTTTTCTTAATTTTCTCAGTTTAGCTATTAAGCGTCTTGTCAATTGGTCTGCGCAAGTTGACTGCAGATAAACATATATACACACACACTATATATATATATATATATATAGATTAATAATAGATGTGTTCAACAGTTATAGCCACTTTTCTTTAGACTTGGAATGAGGAAAATACTCTACCTTAAATAATATGCGTAGTTAAGCTGCATAAATTTCTCGTATTTAAGCGGCATCTGTTTTTTTTTATATGAGGGAGGTACCAAACTCTAAAATAGAATTTTCAAGTAAATCGTTTCATTTTTTTTTTTCGAACATCCTTCTGTTAATCTTGAATATCACTTTTAATAATGCGAGCAATCAATTGTTTATGACAGCTATTAGACAGTAAATCAATTTTCTATATTATATCCATCCTCTTTCAAATCTGGAATTACTAGTTTGTCAATACTTATAAAGGCAGCCGCGAGTCGTTTCCTAGTCATATTGAAATGTTTAAAATATCTGCAAGATAGAATATTGAAACTTTTTCATTTGAAATTTTACTGTTTTATTAGGAGCACATTCAAAAACACGGAAGAAATCTTCTTTCTCGTGTGCCTGGTTGATATTGATATCCTCGTGAGTCGTGTTGTAATTCTGAGGCAGTTCTGTTAAAGACAGAATAGTATCGTTAGCATAAAGTATATATTTGTAATATGTGCTAATGTGCAGCTTTTTAACGTGTAACGTTCTGAATTTTGTTTCACTGCCTGAATAATGAAAAAAATGTATTTCTGAATTAACACATTCTCAAACAAAGAAGTCACATCAAAAGGCAATGGCATTTTATTTTAAACTATTATTTATAGAATTCTATAAACATAGTTTAATTAATCCGCACTGAAAAGTTTCCTCATAGTTTACACAATGAATTAAATTGGTGGATTATCCATTTAGGTCTCTTGGTAAATGACTATTTGTTTGGTCTGGGTAGTACGTATATTTAACTTTTTCCTGGAAGGTTAATATTAGCAATGATCAATTATCCGTTCCATTTTATAGCTACATTGTTAACCTGCATACTTCGGTCACAAATCATTTCAGTTGGTTCACAGAATTAAAAAAAATAATGAAATGGTGTCAATGAATTAGATGTCTTGGCTTTAAAATGGTCCAATTGACAAATCTATTGCTTTCATTTTTCAGGCTGTATGAATAAATGGGCAACCAATTAATTAGATTTAGATTGCGATCTTGATAAAGACATCTGTCTCATTATGTACATATATTTGTCAGTATAAACTAAGCCTTATATAATGTAGAAAAGGCAATTCATCCAGTATGCCGGCTTCGTCCTTATTGGGAACGCATCATGTACTGTCGTATACTACACACAATTTTCAGTTGTATACTAACTAATGCTTCTTGGCTTGCCCTTCATTTAAGTGGGCCTATATAGCATACATTTTGACCTAAAGTTCCATCTAACCATCCACAATTTGTCATTATAGAACAGACAACAAGCTACCTAAGGACGGGGTAATAAATTGAACATAAATATAATTAAGTGAACATCGTTTGCGCGTGTGGTGATAACAGTTAATTAAGTCAAGTTTTCGATCTTGATATAAAAACCTATCCCACACATTTGATAGTATAAACTAAGAATTGTATAGTGTAGAAAATGCAATTCATCTAGTAGACCGGTTTCGCCCTTATTGGGACAACCATTTTTGTTCCTACCTCGTACTCTTCTCAAATAAATTATTTTATGCACGAAAGACCTGAACATTCGTTTCAAGGGAAGTATTCATATGATGTGGTGATTTGAAGTTCCCATTTCCAGGGTTTACATAGATTTACAGAGGCCAACTCGAATATACGTAAAAAAAGAAAATATAAATAAACGTCAATAAAATTATTGTCTTCTAATTAAACCGTCCCTGTGTTTAGATGCAGTTTGCAGTCCCAAACACTGCTTTAGAATTGCAACGAAGCTCACAAGAAAACAAGTTTAAGTCAGTTAATAGGAAATTTCTTAGATGCGCTACAAACATAAATACGTTTATTGAATTCAGAAAAGACTATTTTCAATAAACTTTACTTGTTTACATGGAATTTAAATTATATACGTTTTTGTCATTTCAATATAAATTAGCAAATTTTAGCTCCTCTTTAAAGTGATCGACGTAGGTTTAAAAGATAAATTTAACAATGGAAAATTAATTAGGGGTCTAATTATGCAATCAAAAATTATTTAAATCCTATATTAGAAAGGAAATTCAGAAGAATTTTGCGAATAGAGGACCAGAAAAGAATAAAATTTGATTGAATACTTCATTTAAGAGGAATGTTGATTCTAGCATAAAAAATATAAATGGGAGCACCTTTAACACACATTTAAATTAGCTAAACTACGCTTATTATACAAGATAGCGCATTAACTACTACTATAATGTAAAGAAAAGCAAAGTTATTGTCGAAATAAATCATTATCTATCAATATATATCAACTTACGTAGACCGAGTTACCAGACGATTAATACCTTGAGTCGAAGACTCAGCAATTTAAACGCCTTTGTCAAACCGAATAGTAAATAAAGGTCTTTCATTACGCAACCAAATGGTGAAAACTTGCACGAATGTTTAGAAGGCATTCCTTTAATTCACCAAATGATATAGCATAAACCAGGTAGCAATTTATTAAGTGAATCCAATAAAAACACTGTTATTGAAGCACATAAAGTATGTAAGTTTCAGTGATTCTGATTTGTGGATAAAGTAAGTTAGTTATTGTATACTCCCCCATACAAAACTCTTTCATCTTTTTCAATTTCCAGTTTTGATTGACTTTATGTAAATATATAAACTTGTTCATTGCCATAATGATGGCGATAAAATTATTAAATTATTTATTGTACTTGGCAGATTTACTTTGAGAACGCTGCTATGAATACGCATTAATATATGTAGGAAACGAAATTAATTTTTAACCATGGGAACGAGTTATTCCTGTCTTAGCGTACATTGTGTACGTACATATAGAAGTTTTTTTAAGGATATATTCTCAGCGAAAATGATTACCAATTTCAATTACTGGTGTCCAGTTACCAATTTTATTATTAGCACTAAAACAGTAGTCAGACTCTTGATTGAATATTTTTATGGCGAAATCTTGCACTGGTTTCCTCGTCGCAGTACCAAAATTGTTTTGTCTCGCTGTATTAAACAAATGAACCGTCAACATTAAACGGTTTGTAGTAAATTTCACGAACGGGTGACAAGACAGTCATAATCACTTAGGCTAACCTGTCTATTTTTACTAGACTCATACAAAAGCATACTTCAGGGAATAGAAATAGCTTCACTTAACGGTGCAGTGTTTGGGTGATTAGTTCTTTTCAAAGAAATTATTACTTTAAAAAATTGTATAAAGTGTTTCAATGAATAATTGTAAGTCATAGATATTTACTCCACGAACAAGATTCTATTGCTGATTCTTAATTATTCTATGCATGTCAAAAGTGAATACTGTATATTTTTAAATTCCTGTTCCGTTAATAGGCCTTTTGTCTGATTCATTAAAATAAAGGTGTCCTGGTTTATCTCAGACATTGTCGCAATTAATTACTAGAAGCACATATTTATATTCAAGCCATTTAAAACTATTGCCCAAATCAGTTAATATCCTCACTCTTTATAATGACAGCATAACTAAAATTGTTAAGATGAATGATTTGTTCTGAAATTCGATGTTTTAAAAAAATGAGCTATGTATGCTGTTGGTTAACCTAGTTCAGATTAATGTTTCCCCAATCTAGTCATGATATTATTTCTACAAAATTTGCTGCATAATCTTTATACGTTCAATAAAATTACCATTTCGTTGTCATTACCTCATGTTTATATTTTGAAATAAGACTGTCTAGAGCTTTGTGGCTTGTATAAAAAACTTTTATGTGAATGTTGCCTCGCTGTGTTCGTCATAAAACGAATCTAAATATATCAATCGAAAATAAATACAAAAATATCCCATAATCATGATCTCGTCCAACTAGTAAGAAATATATTTCGTCATATTATATTAACTAGTCTAGATTCCCAAACGGTGCCCAAAATTTAGATCTACTATTTATGCAATTTTCGATTAGGTGTTGCACAGGACCAGTAGGATAAACAAAGCACAACTTGAACGACAGTTGTAACCTCATATACACATGAGACTCATTAGTGGGAGGCAGTACTTTATCTAATACCAACTGTATATTTGGTCAAAGAAAGTGGGAGAATTGTACGGTACAATCGCCTAGCCGAATGTGTAGCATGTTATTTCTCCTAAACCAACAACATGTAAGCTACTACTTAATCTAGATATAACATATTTCATTTTCAATAGTACTGTATATATTTATTTGAAGTATGGTACATAAACCAATTTAGGTGCGAGTTTTATCATTAAATTAATAATAGCAACAAAATTAATGCACTATACTGTGTTGTTGATTATTATCTGCTTACCTTCTCCATGCTCTACTAAAATGGTAATTCCTCGAAGACTACCACATTTAAAGTAACTTCCGAAATTAACAGAAAACGCTATGGAATATAAATGTTAGTCCTTTGTGTCGATTAGATTTCATTTTAAATTTCACGAAAACCACAAACAGAAAATCGAAATAAATTCACTATAACCGCAGAACTAACAGCATTATACTTTAGCGTCAATGTTTATTAAAAGATGAGTAAAACCACAAGTATTACTCTAAATCGGAATTTTTAAACCAATCAAAATAGAGCACAATTTTTTAACGCCTATTGGTTCATACAAATATATTTTTATCCACCAATGTTATTCTTCTCTTACTGGCTAGCTGCAATTTATTCCATGTAAATGGAAAATAGTTATTTCCTGTCGGTAAGTCCTGTCGTGTCATGCATCGTTCGTAAAAGTGTTTAAAACATTTTGATATATAGTACACAAAGTTTCCGTAAATTTGGAAGGATACGGTGAAAAAGTGCAAAGTAGGTTGCTCACCATAGATTTTAAATCATAAAATTGATTTAGATCACATGAAATTTTACTGGTATATTTTGCATAAACTTTATTTTTTAGAAAGTATGTTGCAAATGAAAAGAAAACAAAAGTATGGTAACGAAATGGAACACGTGATAGTGAATTTAATTCAAAAGCGCTTTGAACCCGATTAAATTTTCGAAATCAATTGGTTATTATTGTTTTATATTTGAGAAAACTCACATATAAAAATGTTATAATAAAATGTTTTCAATTAAAGCAGTCATATTCATTGTTAAGTAATATTGCATTAATAATGTTGCACTGATTTTCCCGATCAATCTGTTATAAATAAATTAAGTCAGCAAATGCACAGAATGGATAAATTATTACCAAACAATTTCAAAAATAGCGCGCGTATTAAGTAACTAAATACCCAATGGACACCGTTGCTTTAAACATAAAAAACCTCTCCTTCACATTTATCAGTATAATTATCATTAGTCTTTTATAGTTTTTTGTGTAAATGTCAACTTCAAGGACCATATCAACCAAGTAAATCCTTTGCCTAAGGCAGACAATCGCTACAAATTTTACAAAAAACAATGTTTCTTTAAAACATTAGTTTCTGCACGCTAGCTCCCATTTGCAACAAGGTAAATTAACTATGGGTCCTGTTCCTGTTACTGAAGGTTAATTATTCGCTAGTAATAAATTTAGTATATATATATATATATATATATATATATATATATATATATATATATATATATATATATTCATTGTACCCTTCTTATGTGCAAAAACAAAAAGAAATTTTATCAGATATAAGAAAATTTTCTTTCTCATGGTCTTCTCAAATATCTACTCATGAACCTATCTTTATATATAAATTAGAAAGCAAAACAAGATAGAAATATGTGAACAAAGCGAGTGTGAAAAATAGAAACCAATCAAATTGCGTGCGTCACATCCAGTTCAAGCTCAATGCTTGTACGTGCTTCTTCTGCTTACATAAATCCGGCTGCAATTTGTTTATCCATAAGGCTTCGTATGTGGCTAGCTCCCTTTTGTTTTTGCATTTAGTAATTACTTTGAATGCTACGTCTGGAGAACATACGTGCGTTGTTTCGATGATGTGTTGCGCAATAGCAGACGTGTTTTCACCATTTGATTTAAAACAGGCGTTCAAGTTGCAATGTTCTCTCATTCGAGTAATTAACCGTCTGGTCGATCGGCCTACGTAAGTTGATCGACAACTTGCGCATGTATATTGGTAAATAATATTTGATATCGACATTAACGGCTGTTTCTCTTTGATTGCTGGTAAAGGCAAGTGTGTTACCCTAAATAACACTCGTAGTTTGGCTGCATTAAATGTGCGTGTCAATGCTGCTTCAACTTTCTTTTGTGCCATTCGGGAAACTGCATCCCCCTTAAATGGGATGTTTAGGTAGACGGTTTTCTTCTCTGGCCCATAGTACGTCTGTTTCTGGTTAACTCCCCTTTTAATAATTGATTCAATTAATTGTCTGGGATAGCCATTAGACATTAAATCGTTAATTGCTTTATTATATTCATTTTCTTTAGAATCTTGACTAACCAACCTGTCAATTCTTGAAAAGCAACCACGAACTGTTGATAATTTATATTGAAATGACACAAAACTGCTGTAATGTAAATACTGTGCAGACCATGTTGGTTTATGGTAAATTGTTCTGTTTAATTTACCATTAGTTTCTTTCTTTAATAGTACATCTAGGAAAGGCAGACAGTCATCTTTCTCGTGCTCTGACGTGAAACCGATATTCTTATGTGCTTTGTTGAAACTTTGAAGCAATGTTCGTGATTGCGACCTGTTTTTAAGTACAAGAAATATATCATCCACGTACCGTATATATTGAGCACATTTACTTATGTCACTCTTTAATGATGTATTTTCTAGGTGCCCTAGAAAAATCTCAGCCAACACTGGAGATAAGGGGCTTCCCATTGCGACACCATCAGTCTGTTTGTAGATGTTTCCATTAAAACGAAATCGTACGTCTTTCGTGCATAATAAGATAAGCTTGCGTAGAGTTTGACCTGGCACCGGCGATGGTAATATATCGTGTTCTACCGCTTTGACTATAATGTCAATGGTTTCATCAATTGGAACATTTGTAAACAGAGACGTAACATCAAAAGATACCATAATCTTGTTTTTAACATTTATATCTTGAATTTTGTTTACAAACTCAAACGAATCGGCAACCGAATGATTACCTAGTAGTTTACGTAATGGTTCAAGTAAACGAACTAGCCATTTAGCTAGTGCATGAAACGGAGAATTTACCATTGATAAAATTGGCCTCATAGGACAACCTCTTTTGTGTGTTTTTGGTAATCCGTACATTATTGGTGTAGATGATCCAACTGGCTTGAGCTTCTGTACAGTGGCCTCATCAATAAAACCGTCATCTGTCAAAATCTTAATTTCATTAATTACTTTGCGCTCCACCTCGTCTATTTCATCTGATTTATCGTCTAGACGTGTGAATTTTGTATTGTCTTTTAACACGTTTTCCATCTTTTGTACGTATTCAGATTTGTCCATTATAACTGCGCTCTTTCCTTTATCAGTGCGTAGTATTTTGATGTCTGCGTTTCTGCTGATATTTCTAAGTGCATTTAGATGCTGCTTTGTCAACGCATGCTGTTCTGCACATTTAGATGATTTCAAGTGTGAAGCCTGATCAACTAGTGTAGCCTTGAACCAATTTTTATAATCAATACTGGTAGGCTCCAAGTCAGCTGTTTGTTCAAATAACAATTCAAATGCTGCCTCAAAATCAACATCGCATTTATTAGAAGGATGTATTCCATAATTTCGGCCCATCGATAGTGCCTCCATTGTTAGCTGATCGATTGGCACTTTTGATAAGTTAAGCACACGCTTATCAAGATCGGTCGGTATTAAATCACACAAAACTCCAGGTTTTTACATCTTTTTCCAATTTATCCAAAATTCTTGCTTTATCATTTCTCATAACTGCCGGCAAAAACATCAAAAATTTCATTCTTATAAAAATACTTAGTTCATCTAATACACAAGAAACACACCCAATTCTTGCCTGTAGCGCTGCTTCATCTTCCTTCAACTACTCAATTTTGGAATACGCCAACCTTGTAAGATTTCTTCGGTTGACTCGCAGTTTTGACTTTAGCGTCACTAGTTCATCTAGTTTTCTGAAAGATTCTTTTGAAATGCGAGCTTTAATAAAATTCATTGTGCCCTTTTTATAATGAATTTTATTAAAGCTCGCATTTCAAAAGAATCTTTCAGAAAACTAGATGAACTAGTGACGTTAAAGTGTAGAGCGCAAAGAACGCAATTGTGGTTAAATCATTATTATCAGTGTATTAAACAATTACGGTTCCCAGGTGATTTGGTACGCAGTTTACGCAAGTCAAAACTACGAGTCAACCGAAGAAATCTTACAAGGTTGGCGTATTCTAAAATTGAGCAGTTGAAGGAAGATGAAGCAGTGCTACAGGCAAGAATTGGGTGTGTATCTTGTGTATTAGATGAACTAAGTCTTTTTGCAAGAATGAAATTTTTGATGTTTTTGCCGACAGTTATGAAGAAAGATAAAGCAAGAATTTTGAACAAATTGGAAAAAGATGTAAAACCTGGAGTTTTGTGTGATTTAATACCGACCGATCTTGATAAGCGTGTGCTTAACTTATCAAAAGTGCCAATCGATCAGCTAACAATGGAGGCACTATCGATGGGCCGAAATTATGGAATACATCCTTCTAATAAATGCGATGTTGATTTTGAGGCAGCATTTGAATTGTTATTTGAACAAACAGCTGACTTGGAGCCTACCAGTATTGATTATAAAAAAAAATTGGTTCAAGGCTACACTAGTTGATCAGGCTTCACACTTGAAATCATCTAAATGTGCAGAACAGCATGCGTTGACAAAGCAGCATCTAAATGCACTTAGAAATATCAGCAGAAACGCAGACATCAAAATACTACGCACTGATAAAGGAAAGAGCGCAGTTATAATGGACAAATCTGAATACGTACAAAAGATGGAAAACGTGTTAAAAGACAATACAAAATTCACACGTCTAGACGATAAATCAGATGAAATAGACGAGGTGGAGCGCAAAGTAATTAATGAAATTAAGATTTTGACAGATGACGGTTTTATTGATGAGGCCACTGTACAGAAGCTCAAGCCAGTTGGATCATCCACACCAATAATGCACGGATTACCAAAAACACACAAAAGAGGTTGTCCTATGAGGCCAATTTTATCAATGGTAAATTCTCCGTTTCATGCACTAGCTAAATGGCTAGTTCGTTTACTTGAACCATTACGTAAACTACTAGGTAATCATTCGGTTGCCGATTCGTTTGAGTTTGTAAACAAAATTCAAGATATAAATGTTAAAAACAAGATTATGGTATCTTTTGATGTTACGTCTTTGTTTACAAATGTTCCAATTGATGAAACCATTGACATTATAGTCAAAGCGGTAGAACACGATATATTACCATCGCCGGTGCCAGGTCAAACTCTACGCAAGCTTATCTTATTATGCACGAAAGACGTACGATTTCGTTTTAATGGAAACATCTACAAACAGACTGATGGTGTCGCAATGGGAAGCCCCTTATCTCCAGTGTTGGCTGAGATTTTTCTAGGGCACCTAGAAAATACATCATTAAAGAGTGACATAAGTAAATGTGCTCAATATATACGGTACGTGGATGATATATTTCTTGTACTTAAAAACAGGTCGCAATCACGAACATTGCTTCAAAGTTTCAACAAAACACATAAGAATATCGGTTTCACGTCAGAGCACGAGAAAGATGACTGTCTGCCTTTTCTAGATGTACTATTAAAGAAAGAAACTAATGGTAAATTAAACAGAACAATTTACCATAAACCAACATGGTCTGCACAGTATTTGCATTACAGCAGTTTTTGTGCCCTTTCAATATAAATTATCAACAGTTCGTGGTTGCTTTTCAAGAATTGACAGGTTGGTTAGTCAAGATTCTAAAGAAAATGAATATAATAAAGCAATTAACGATTTAATGTCTAATGGCTATCCCAGACAATTAATTGAATCAATTATTAAAAGGGGAGTTAACCAGAAACAGACGTATTATGGGCCAGAAAAGAAAACCGTCTACCTAAACATCCCATTTAAGGGGGATGCAGTTTCCCGAATAGCACAAAAGAAAGTTGAAGCAGCATTGACACGCACATTTAATGCAGCCAAACTACGAGTGTTATTTAGGGTAACACACTTGCCTTTACCAGCAATCAAAGAGAAACAGCCGTTAATGTCGATATCAAATATTATTTACCAATATACATGCGCAAGTTGTCGATCAACTTACGTAGGCCGATCGACCAGACGGTTAATTACTCGAATGAGAGAACATTGCAACTTGAACGCCTGTTTTAAATCAAATGGTGAATACACGTCTGCTATTGCGCAACACATCATCGAAACAACGCACGTATGTTCTCCAGACGTAGCATTCAAAGTAATTACTAAATGCAGAAACAAAAGGGAGCTAGCCACATACGAAGCCTTATGGATAAACAAATTGCAGCCGGATTTATGTAAGCAGAAGAAGCACGTACAAGCATTGAGTTTGAACTGGATGTGACGCACGCAATTTGATTGGTTTCTATTTTTCACACTCGCTTTGTTCACGTATTTCTATCTTGTTTTGCTTTCCAATTTATATATAAAGATATGTTCATGAGTAGATATTTGAGAAGACCATGCGAAAGAAAAATTTTCTTATATCTGATAAAATTTCTTTTTGTTTTTGCACATAAGATGGGTACAATGAATTTTATTAAAGCTCGCATTTCAAAAGAATATATATATACAAAATTGTTTTAATATAGGGGAGTTGAAACCAGCTACTTTTTCAGCTTCGTTCCACAATATTTTTTTTATATGAATGCCAAATTCATGTCAATATAATATTAGGAAATAATGTTTTTTACTGAATAATCGTATAATTTTTTAGTTCATTTTCGCAAACAGTTACGTTCATATTTGTTTTGTCCTCTTGTTGGTTTAAGGGAATAACTAGCTAACAATTTGTATAATGTATTTATATATATTTATTATTATTATATATTTATTTATATTTATTTATTTATTTAAATCAAACCCTTCGTCTTTGTTTTACTGTTTAATTCTTATTAGTCCAAACAAACTTTCTGGAAAACGTTTATACCTGAATGTCTACTTAAGAGAACAACTTCTTTATTTAAAGCCAAAATGTCGAAAAGAGTTCGTAAAGAATTCACGTTTTTCAAAATAGTTATTTTCCTCAAACTAGCACATACTTTCTATACGATAAATGCCTTTCTGGAAGTTTCTCTGTTGTTAAACTTGAACAACGCGTTATTAATAGATTGTGCGTATTAAGTTTCGTATATTATATACTATATATATATATATATATATATATATATATATATATATATATATATATATATATATATATACGGATATATATATGTATAAATAGTCATTTTAAGGACTTTATCAACCTCGTATTTACTTTTTTATAGACTGGATACTGTATTTAATTTAGCGAATAAAACTCGTTATTCAGAGAAATACTATTCTTTTAATTAATTTATGTTAGCAAAAAGGTAAATTTTTGAGATTACCACCTTTCAGAAAAGGGGAATAAATCGCAAGCAACAGATTAAGTGTGTGTTCAATAACGCAGAATATAGATAACGTTTCCGCAATTTAATGAACACATTTGCGTTTCATTATAGTCTGATAATTAATAGATCTAAAACGTTTTTGTCTAAGTTTATTTGTTCAATTCCTTACTTGTAAAACCACATAAACCAGGTTAATTAATTATAATGAGGCACGCTCTGACAATTTATTCCATAAAGAATACGCTTTTCTCAGAATAATTGTATTCTTCAAACACGCTCATATTTGCAGTCAGATAAATTCTTTATCGCGATGTCTTCTTGTTGGCCAAAATGTTTAAATCACTAGTTGATCATTTTGGTTATATTTGTATGCAATAGAAATAACTATTATTTCGTCTACGCGACACCTCTCCGATTTAGGCTTTCATTTCAAAACTCATCATGAAAAATCAGCTACTGAGAAAATTTCTTTGAATTATAAATAATACAAGGGCCATAGTAATCGTTTAAATTCTTTTTTAAAGGCATTATTTCACAATCAAGTTTGCAATGGAACCCCTTTTATGGAATGATTCTATTCGTCAAACTGGGTCATTTACAATCAGGTAAATTATTCACCGCGATGTCTGTTTGTTAGTCAAGAAGAATTACTCGTTAGCTAATATTTTGTTAAATTTTTTTCATGTCTTAAGACAACTTTGTATTAATGTACACGCAATCTCTGTTTTCTAATTTAAACTCAATTCGCATTGAGACAAATCAGATTCCAGGAGTAGTTCTTTGTTCATTACCTAACCATGGACCAAAATAAATCGATCAAATCTTTTGGAGGCATTTTTCAAAATAAATTTCGCAAAGAAATCTGATTTATTTGAATGATCCCATTTTCAATCTAGAACATATTCGCTATCAGGTAAATTCTTATTCTGAGTGTCTTTATATTTTTCAATGAGAATATCTCAATATTGATATATTTTTCGGGCGCCAAGTTTCATTGAACGAGATAGAGTCTGTGTTATCTAGTCGACGTTTCTCCGCCTTTATATTTCAGCTTTATTATCAGACATACGAAGCCTCCTGTGAGTATTTATTTTTTTAATTGTTTACTACAAGAGCAACATTAACCAGGGAAAGTATTCTTTTTATGGGCAAACTTACACAATATAACTCGTAAAGAATACGCGTTTATCAGTAAAATCATATTTTTTAACTTTGCTCATATATTTTTAAAAAAATGATTATGTCGATTTTAATAGACTTTTTAGGTAAAGTTTCAGTTAATAAATATGGTGTTGCATTAAAATAAAGAACAAAGCTCCGGTTTTACTTTCTGCTTGGTCTAAATATGCCAAATAATATTCCGGCAATATTTCTTGAAGTAAATATCGATGTCAATTTCGTATTATTCTATAAAATACGTTTTTAATGCAGTTTGCCCAAACAAAATTCATGAAGGATTCAATCTAACCCATATTTGTGATAATCTTTATTCTTATTTTTATGTTTTCTGCTTGAAATCGAGAAAAACTCTCAAGTAATATATTGTGTTCGTTTAGTTTTAACATATTGTTAATATAAATGGCACATTAATAAAATCTTGTTTCCACCATTATTTTCTATCTTTTAAATCACTATATCAAAGATGATTTATATCTGTATATTTAAATTTAGCAAACGAACGTAGTTCCTCAATAGTATCACTTTCTTAACGCCAGCTTATAAATTAGACGTCCTATTTGTAAAGGAGATTAAGTGGATAATAATGGATTTATTGTGTTTATTTTCCGAAAACTATATCGTTTATTTAATATAAAGTACATATCCATGGTTTTCTTGTACAGTTTAATACTCGATATTTCATCAAAGCTTCCGCCAATACTTTTTTGATTAACTGACTACCTAACTGTTATGTTGTTCGACGACGGGTTAAATACAATGGGATTGGTGTTTACTTCAAGCTCGCAAACTTGATTTAAAGAGGCGGGTAGATTATTTATTGGGATGTCTTCCAGTATGCCCTATGTATCAACACAATTTTTATGTATGTTTCGTTTCCTGTAATAGAGACAACGTGGCTTTAATAAAAATCCCACATTGCCGGATTTTTTATAGCTAAGTACTCATTTCACCTAAATAGCTTCCCCCGATATCTCTTTGTTTAAATTTCATATTCCATATTACCAAGGTAAATAATTTTTTCTTAAAGCCAGTTGATCAATAAATTTAGTAAATCATTCACATTTATTGTAGTATTCATATTCTTTAATCTTTCTCATAATTGCAGCCAGCCATATTCGCATTTATTATGTCTTCCTGTCTGTATTTCAGATTATGTCATTTGTAATAACAATTTATTTCCTTTGTTACACTGTTCTATCTGGCCGCTTGAGTTAAAATATTGACTATCGGTGGTCCCTGTATGTCTGTCTAATCCAGGTGAAATACGATCTCACATTTGCTCCTGTGATATGACGGGATGTGCAGGAAGCCACTATTCGAGGCCACTGTCAAAATGGTTTAAAAAATCGGCGTAGAAGTGTCTCTATGTTGGCGTATTGCTCTAATTCTTATTTCAAGCACGTGTCACGCAAACAATGCTTCTTGTAATGTTGTATAATTCCAAGCGATGGTTCACTTGACTGCTTTGTCGATGAAGATGGCAGCCAACTTTGTTGATTATAGTAACATATTTTGGGTTTATTTAAAAGTAATGTTGCTTTAATACAAACGACACATTTCCTAATAATTTTTATGCATAATCCTCATTAGGAACCCTTGCTTCCACTAATAATTCACATTTTAAAAAAATTATTATATCAAGAATCATTTTAATCTGTATAATTAATTTTAGAAAGTTTAGAACCCGCTATTAGGTTCGCAAACAAACAAATTTCCTCATTATGATCAAATTCTGTACACCAGTTTATATTTTCCAGCAGGTAAATTCAAAATATATATCTTCCTGTTGTAAAGGAGAATAAGCCGAGAATAATTGATTTATGGCTAGTTTATTTTCATGAAATATAGAAATCGTTGTTTTAACATGAAGTGCAAATCCCCAGCTGCCTTTTCAGAATATTTCGCGATATTTCATTTAAACTTGCAGTAATAATTCTTTGATTAAATGACTATTTCAAAGGCCCAATCAGCCAAGTAAAGTTGTTTTTATTAAAAGGCAGGCTGACTCAATATAGCTTGAAATTAATCCGCGTTTCTTCAGATTAATCACATTATTTCAACAAGCTCACGTTTGCAATCAGTTAATTTGTTCTTCGCGATGTCTTCTTATTTATCAAATTAATTAACTCGTTAGGTAATTACTTTGTTAAACTATTTTTCATGTAACAAATATAACTTTGCTTTAATCTACAAGACACATCCCCGATTTAGATTTTCAATTCAGAAAAAATTAGGCAAAACCAGCCTTCTAAAATATTGCTTTGTTTAGACATCTAGTTCAAGGGTAATGTCAATCAGTGAGGCCTTTATTAAAAGGTATTTTGGGACGATAAAAATTGTAAAATAGTCTTGGTTTTTCGAATTATCTCATTTTTCATACTAGCTCATATTTGCAACCACGTAAATTATTTTTCAGTGCCTCTTTGTTCGTCCATTAGAGTAATTCGCTACTGATGTAATTTGTGTGCTACTATATATTCTTTGAAAATAAATAGCGTTCTTTTAATTAAAGCAACACCGCGATTTTGTTTTTCAGCTCTATTCCTTTTGGACTTAAAGAATTTTCAGGCAATATTTATATTTTTAATGGCATTTTCAAGGGCCATATTAGCCACGTAAATAATTATCTTTAAATTAACGCTTTCGAGATGTATGTAGGAAAGTAATCGCGTTTTTCAGAATGATCGCACTTATCAAACTATCTCATATTTGCAACCAAGTTAATTTTTCTCTGTTATAACTTACTGTTGGTATTTATAAATAATTCTTGTAAAATATTTTGTATTTATGTGGTGATAATTTTGGTTTAATATAAACCGCTTATTTCAGTATAAATATTAAGTTTAATTTCCATCATATTTCTTTTTATTTTAATCAAGTTTGCGAGATTTAAGCAAGCATCAATCCCATTGTATTTAACAAGTTGAACAATCTAGCAGAACTACCGTCTGTCACACGTACTGACGCAGTTCGACTTGCCATGATCATTATCAGAGTACGATGGCAAACTGACTATTGTTAATCTAATCGTAATGCATGTATATGGGAAGCAATATAAATATGCGTCTCTCACATATAGTAGTGTCGCATAAATTGCACTTGACTGGAAATTTCGGCTGCACGGATTCTGTGTTGTCACGAACATTGACATTCTGCAGCTTTCGCCAAATTTATATAAGTTATAAAATTAAACCATCATTGGTTGCAGGGTGGTGATAGCAATTCATTAAATCAAGTTTACAAATTTTATGTAAGAACCAATCCCTTTATATTTGAAAAGTCGAACTCGAGCAAAGCTACTGTCAGTCAAAAGAGAATAAGTCTATATTACTTGCTTTATTGTGCATTTAGTTTTAGCTAATATAGATTTTATTGCTTAAATATAAAGGAAAAGTCTTCGGATACATAGTTCAGCTAAATCCTCAGTAGAAAAAATATGATTCCGACATTAAAGTTTTGATTAAATGGCTATTTTAGGGGCCCTGTCGGTCAGGCAAATTCTATTATTTAAAGCCACGCTCTCAAAATATAATTCGTAAAGTATCCGCATTTATCAGGATAATCATAATTTTCAGACCTGATCATATTTTTTATTAAATAAATACATCTTTCTGGTGCCTTAATGATGGTTTTCAGGCATAACGTTTTGTTTAATTTCAGCCTACGAAGATTCCGTTACTTTAAACTAAACGTCTCCTATTCGCCAACGTGTTTTAGTTCTTTTCACAGTAGACCTAAAAAGACATTCTGAAATGTGTCTTCGTGTAAATGGCTATTTAAAGAGCCATATCAACTAAGTAAATGATATTTTTGAATGTCGATTAATTAATATAAATTTTGTAAAGTATCTGTTCTACTCGGAATAAACCTATTATTCAAACCAGCATATAATGATTACAATCAAGTTGCAATCTTTGAGTAAAAACCAATCCCATTATATAAAAATATTTTTCAGTATGAACTGAGCATTGTATAATGTAGAAAATGCTATTTATCTAGTAGACTGGTTTCCTCCTTACTGGGAACTCCTTGCGTACGGTTCAAAATTTAACACGGAAAAGGCTCAAACCTGGGTATGTATGCTTCGAAATCTGTTGTTCTAACCACTGAGGCACCCTGCAACACATAATTGCAACCAGGAAAAATTTTCTTCGGAATATCTTGGTGTCGGTCATTGAGAACACCTCGAAATTAAATTACTTGTGATTATTTAGCTTCATGTTGTAAAACCACTGTTGCCTTAACCTGTGGGAAATTTCATCGTCTTCATTTTCCAACTTTATTCTTAAAAGGCAACATCAGCTTTCGGCAATAAATCTTCGTTTTATTGAAAATTTCCTGGACATACGTACAAGTTAAATTATTTTTCATAAATACAAAGAATTCACGTTTCTGAGAATGCGGCAAACAGTTCTAGCAAGCTTGCTAAGCATGCACTGAACTGGAATGCCGGATTCACAATTATCTCACAATCATTATCATAATTCTTTAAAAATTTTTACAACATGTCTCATTATGATTGGAAAATGTGAATAAATATGAATATATTATTAACGAGTTAAGTTCGATCAAATATTTGCCTGAAATACATTACAACAGCGATGCTTTTCTTAAATGAGTTTACCAGAATCGCAAATTTAACAGCTTAAACAACGGCTCAGTTTATTACAATCAAGCAAATTCTACAAGTCTGTGTTTAGTCTATTCAAAAATATATGTTGCCTATTGTATTGTGAACAGATCAAGTGAAAAATAACAGCTTTTTCGATAGATTATGTTGCGAATCTTACGTTGAAAAATAAAGGGAATTCCATTATCATAGTTAATCCTTGAGAATGGTACTTCTCACAGTCAGTAATGCGTGAATTCATTCTCCGATAATGAATTTTATTTTATATTTCACCATGTCAAGGGCTATGCATAGTAAACAATGTTAAGCGTAATTATCTTCGGTTACGACTTTATTTGGTTGCTCAGTATGTCGTGTGATCTTCCGTGATTATCAAAGTATAAATCCAATATTTTTTAACATTGGCACAGAACAAAACTCGTTATATAGCCTCCAGCTTAAGCTTGAAAATTGAACTCGATTTGCATGTGTTTGTCATTTTCAGTTCCGACTGTTTGGTTGCTCAGAATAGCTCGTTAGCTACTTCAATTATCACCGTTTACTTTTGGTTCCGAATGTGTTTGGTTGACAAGGCTATTGTGCAAGCAGCCAACATTTCCAAAGTTAACTGCCAATATTTTTCAGATTGGCATAGACTGACACGCGTTCTATAGACTCTAGCATAGCCTTTTAGATTTAAATAGATTAGTATGTATTGATTAATTTCGGTTCCAGCTGTATTTGGTTGCCGAGAATATCGTGTGATCTACCGAAATTAATTAAGTTTATTTCCAATAGGTTTCATATTGTCATAGAGTAAGGCCCATTCTACAGACTCCAGCTTATGTTTGGAATTTTAACTAAATTGGTATGTATTTATAATTTCCGGTTCCCACTGTAGTTGGTTGACGAGGATATCGTTTGAGCTGCCGCAATTGATTAAGTTTGCCTCCAATATTTTTTCGATTTGCATAGAGTGAAACTTGTTCTATAGCC
>JAQBSW010005030.1:0-17500 GCA_029291075.1 Eudiplozoon nipponicum | reverse complement strand
AGTAAACACCAATCCGATTGTATTTAACCAGACGTCGAATAACATAACAAGTCTACCGCCAGCCGTGAAGGCAAGTCGGATTACATGGTCAGATTACAGATTCTGCTGATATAGTTGACGATGATTGCTATAATTATGAGTCTAATAAAGATGATAATGAATATGTTAATGATGATAATTGTGATAATTTTGATGACGATGTCGATGGTGATGAGAATGATAATCTTTCGAACCATAATGATAATTAATATTGTTAAGCTGTTGATAAAACTGATGATGAAGAGTCGGAGGAGAAAGACGAGGAAGAAAATGATGTTCATGAAGATTATAATAACAATGAGGATCATGATTATCATGCATCAGATGATGATGACGTAGTTTATTATGATAATGATGAGGAATATGATGATAATAATGATGATTATAATGATCACGATGATCATTACCAAAATTTGTCTAATGATAGTAATGATGATGGTAGTGAAACTCGTGATACTGAGGTTAAAATTGATGATGATTTTTAAGTCTTTGATGGTAATGACAATACAAATATTCTTTTAAATTATATTGAATATAATATCTTGAAGGTAATGTTGATATTAATGATTGTCATCGTGATGAAGATAATGATGTTGATGAAGTTGATTATTTGAAAATGATGATTAAGTTGATGATGATTATAATGACAGTGGTAATGATGATGATGATAATTATGATAACGATAAGGTAAAAATGATTTTAAAAATTATAAAAATGAAAAGGATGATGATGATTGTAATAATGAGAATAATAATGAAGAGCATACTGATGATTATGAGAATGATAGTGATGTTGTTGTTAATGATAACGAATTTGATGTTGAAGATGTTGATAATGATTACAATAAAGGTAATAATATATATATATATATATATATATATATATATATATATATATTTGTGTGTAAAATCGCTATAAACCAGAGATCCGGAAAGCTCGAGAAATACCGAACAATTAACATCAAAACTTAAGCTAGTCTCTGAGGGTGGACAATTGATGCTTCGCTTGTTAGAAAACTTGTGCTTAAACTCATTTCATTTTGAGTCGAATCAGACGGATTTCCTCGAAATTCGAATCACATCAACTGAATAGCGGAAATCTATAAATATATAAAATAGTTGTGTGTACTAAAATCCAGAGCATGGATCCATGACAAGGTGATTCAAGTAAACGCTAGTTAAATAAGCCAACGGCTATAGAATATCTAAGTGGATGGAGACGCAGAATTCAACGCACATGTGCTCCTGTTTGAGGCCCACCCACGGCTAAATCTGGACAATACTTGAAGAGTTCACAAAAGTTCGAAATCGGTCTACTAAACATCGCTCTACAATCTTTCATTTATATACATTCTGGGTTTTCATTTGAATATGTGGGTGGCAACAAATCTGACTCGGTTTTACTTCTATTTCTTGTTTTGTCTGATTGGTAAGTGTGTATGCGTTTGTGTCTCTGTGTGTGCCTGCTTGCTTGTAAAGGTCCTCCTCATTTTATTGCAAAGTGATGTCTGAGATCTGGTCATTGATTGCTTGAGAATTAACCATCTGTTCGAATTGTTCGCTGTTACGTGTACGAGTGCTATTTTGCCGAGTGTAGTCTTCAAAATGTTCATCAACATGATGCTCTAATCGACTGGCGAGGAATAACAAAATTCAACAACAATTTACTAGCATCCAGGCAAGGCCGAACACGCCCTCGCCCAGACTCAACAGACATTCGATCGGATTGGCAACAAACAAAAGGGGGGAAAAACAGATGCACATTCGGGGACGGAAATTTTCCAAAAAATATGAGCGTTCAACACTGCAATCCTAGCCTGCGCTGTTACCAAGTGGAGAGCACAAATTTGCGCAAAAAGGCGAAACGAGAGACTACACTCGGGAAAATAGCACTCGTACACGTAACAGCGAACAATTCGAACAGATGGTTAATTCTCAAGCCATCAACACAAGAATGACCAGATTGCGGTGTGCCAGCTTCATATTTTCCAATGCCGCGTTTTGCGTACGCGGGTAGTAGCTTTGCACGGACAGTTTCACAAAGATCCGATTGATCACATTTTCCAATTTCGTTTTGTCTTCGATCGGACAGAGTTTGTATTCTTCCCAATGGAAATGCACTTCTATCACATCTTTTTTTACTGTCGACGTTTCGTAACAGAAATCCCCGTTCCATCTTCAGGCCAATTTGTCTACTTATATCTACACCACAATACTCGCAATAGCAGATTTCATCACTGCAATAAAGTGAGAAGGAGCTTTACATGCAAACAGGCGCACACACACAGACACAAACGCATACACACTTACCAATCAGCTAAAACAAGAAATAGAAAACAGATTAATATTTGTTGCCACCCTCATAATCAAATTCAAACCCAGAAAGATTGTAAAGCGAAGCTTAGTAATCTCGAAATAAATGGCCGTTATCCACTTTGTTCCTAATGTGTGTTTTCTTCCTAATTAGAAATATACTGTGTAATATTCGAAGGCAATTTACTTAATAAAGAATATATATATGGCATGGCAATATGTACGGTCATTTTTATGTTTGCATATACAGAACGCTAATTACAGTTTAACAGCCATGTTCATAATGTTAGATTAAAGGAAGTGTTCATTTTCGTAAATTAGGTCATTTTTTCAAAAACTGTCACCTTCTATTTGCTTTAACCCTTCACCCTATATAAGCGGTAACTAAAGTGAATACAAGCGGAACGATTGTGATTGTCGTGAAATGTTAGTATTCTATGCGTGCAAGAATTGGAAGGACACTAAACATGGCCGTTTTACATATATATATATATATATATATATATATATATATATATATATATATATATATTCTTATAATTAGGAAAACACAAATAACAAAGTGGATAAAGGCCATTTATTTCGTGAATACTAATCATCTCTTATACAATCATACATATTTATACATTATGGGTTTTCAATTGATTATGATAGTGGTAACAAATCTGACTTGTTTTTACTGCTGTTTCTTGTTTTGGCTAGTTGGTGAGTGTGTATTCTGAATAGAATAACTAAGGGCAACTTTCCCAGTGTTAAAGTTAATATGACATTTAGTACACAGAGGATCATGAGGTTGGATGCCAAAGATCAATTGCCAATTCTCTCCAAATCATTCATAGTCTACAAATTCTGATGTATGTGCGGTAGCACATATATCGGACGTACGAAGAAGCAATTGATAAGCAGAATCCAGCACCATTAACAAAGGCTTGCCACCGTCAGGAAAATCAGCTATTTCCGATCATATTTTGGCAACGGGGCACCCTGTCAATTCGACCAATATGACAATTCTACATAAAGCAAAATCAGAAAAATTATTATTTATCTATGAAGCCCTTTACATAAAACAACAAGCACCTGACCTTAATATTCAAAAGATTCATCAACATGATATTCTTATCGACTGGCCAAGAATAACAAAATTCAACAACAATCTACTAGTATCCAGCCAAGAACAAACAGGCCCTCGACTAGAATCAACAAACATACAATCGGATTGGCAACAAACTGAAGTGGAAATAACAGAGGCGCATACGATGACAGAAGTCTCCAAACAATTTGAGCGTTTAACACTGCAATCCACACTGGCGTTGTTACCACGTGAAAACGACAACTTTGCGCAACGAGGTGAAACGATCAACTATACTGGGAAAAATAGCACTTGTATATGTAACAGTGAACAATGCGCACAAATGGTTAATTCTCAAGCTAACAAAACAATAATGACAAGATATCAGACATCACTTCGCAATACTGCGAGAATGACCTTTACATGCAAACACGCATACACACAAACACAAACGCATACACACTCACCAACTAGTCAAAACAAGAAACAGCAGTAAAAACGAGTCAGATTTGTTACCACTAGCATAATCAATTGAAAACCCAAAATGTATAAATATGTATGATTGTATAAGAGATGATTAGTATTCACGAAATAAATGGCCTTTATCCACTTTGTTATTTGTGTTTTCCTAATTATAAGAATACTGTTAAATTAAAAAGGAATGGATATCATATACATATATATATATATATATATATATATATATATATATATATATATATATGTCCTTTGCCTTTGAATATTACACAGTATACACCTAATTAGGAAGAAAAAACACATTAATAACAAAGTGGATAATGGCCATTTATTTCTAGATTATGAAACTTCGCTTTACAATCTTTCATTTATATACATTCTGGGTTTACATTTGATTATGCGGTGGCTATATATGTATATATATATATATATATATATATATATATATATATATATATATATATATATATTTATATATATATATATAAGGTAAAAATCGATTTTGTCTGCCAAAAAAATCATATACTCGGTAATGATTATGTTTATGATTAACTTCTGTGCATTAATCAGTGTTGCCACATAGTCGAATCGAATTCTGAAGTATTTAGTTCAGACAAATTGCTTTGGCTTTCTTATGCAACGCTAATTCATAACAGTAACTTGAACACAGGTACACACACAAGATAGATTATGTGAAGTGGTGCTTTCTCACGGTCCAATGGTGTTTTTGTCATCAAATAGAAACTCCTGACATTTCCAAGACCATAGGTGTTTTATGCCGACAAACTGCCAAGTCCAAAGGGCGTCTTCGTACTGTCCGTTGGTGCGCCAATGTCGTCCGATAATGCACTGTCCTTCTCTGTAAACTGACGCATTTTTGATTGGTCATCCATGAAGTGGTTTAATACGCCCACGGAGGGGTTCGGAGGCTTTTTGTGTCTGACACTAGCCGAACGACTGCTAATCCTTGACCGATGTCGAGAAATTTGCACTGATTGGCTCGACCTCATGGAATCACCTATGTTCTCGCGTTCATTAAAATGATTCTCGAAATCATAGCTTTCTAAATTATCGCCGATCTAATAAAAACAAAAGATAAAACAAGCAGAGACGTGCTTATTATAGGAAAGACACGCGTAAATTTGTAGACACAATATAGTATCACGGTAAGTTCAAACTAGTCATGCACGATCGGTAGTAACTAAGCACTGCATAATACGGAACATGCAATTTGTCGATTGGATCGGTCTTTGCCTTACTGGATACTCATCAAATATTTTTCAGAATTATTGCGACAGGGTTCTAAACCGGAGTGGATTTGTTTCAAAATGTTGCAACTCGTCTACCGCTCACTGCAAGGCGTTTTCAATTACCCACCAACTAATGCTGTCGCTCAGAGTGTTCTCCGTGACGAGAATTTGGCACCGATTGCGGCCCTATGTTCGGACAAAACATGTATTATTTGCTGCGCACCTAGTTACAAATTAGTTCAAATACGTTAAAAATAATAAACTGAAGACAGCGTGAAAGGAACGAACGATCTGGAGCACATTCGTCTCGGGCTTTCTGGCGACTCATGAGTAGGAGCCGGTTTTACGCCCTCTACCCACTACATATATTTGGGCGAGGAATGTGGGAAAATAGGACGGTACAATCTCCTAGACGAATGTGTAAACCTGCATTAGTGAAGCTAACGCCTGTTAGCACGAAACGAATATGAGCATGAGATTATGCGTTCCGTTCATGTTACATTTGGTTTATCTTTCTGGTCATATTTGAACTAATTTGTTACTAGATGCGCAACAACCAAGACCCCATGCTACCTTTGGATATGACATTGATCAAAGGGTCAATAGTCCTAATCGTGTTGGTGATATTTTGTCGGTCAAAGAGAACAGTGCAAAAGACTGAAAAGTATCATAGGCCAATCTGGCACTCAATATGAATTGCATACTCAATCCTATGCACATTTTCGATTAAAAGGAAAAATTGAAATAATAATTCATCAGCGTGTCGACTGTTAATTTAAAGTCATTTGCCTAGGTGAAATTGTACCTGTTCTATATCGACAGATCGGGATTGGCTTCTTCGAACTTTAGTTTTGCAGTGCAACCCTAGATCTGTCTCATGAAATTTAGACAGAGCACACTATGAAATCTCCAGAATATTTTGACAAACAAATAGAAAACTGTAGTCACAGCAAAAATGTCTTATTGGTAATGTAGACAGAGAGTAATATTTTTACTACACTAAATATGAATTGTAATCTTAGTCATTGACGGTAGAAAATAAATGTCTGTTTTAAACAATTCAAAATCAGTCGAAATACTTCGAAATTTCAAAGTTATTGCAATTAATAAGCTTATTTAATGCTTAAAAGTGTAAAAGAAAATGAAAAATGAAATCAATCTGGAATGGAATTTAAAAATCTTCCAGATTACTTAGAAAGTAGCAAACGTGGACGCATTAAAAATGGAAGCGATTACGCAACATATTGATTTACAAGAGAGATGAGATTTGCTTTGATGAATTACACGATTAATATGGTTTATATGTGACTGTTATGGTTAAATAAGCGGAATATATATATATATATATATATATATATATATATATATATATATATATATTTATATCTATATATATATATATATATATATATATATATATATATATATATATATATCTGTATATATTTATAATTAGGTAGACAGAACACATTAATAACAAAGTGGATAAAGGCCATTTATTTCGTGACTACTAATCATCGCTATACAATCATACATTTATATACATTCTGGGTTTTCAATTGATTATGCTAGTGGTAATAAATCTGTCTCGCTTTTACTTCTGTTTCTTGATTTAGCTGGTTGGTAAGTGTGTATGCGTTTGTGTTTGTGTGTGTGCGTGTTTGCATGTAAAGGTCATTCTCAATGTATTGGAAAGTGATGTCTGAGATCTGGTCATTATTGTTTTGATGGCTTGAGAATTAACCATTTGTGCGCATTGTTCTTTGTTCCCGGTGTACTTGATCGTTTCACTTTGTTACGCAAATTTGTATTTTGCACATGGTAACAGCGCCAGTGTGGATTGCAGTGTTAAACGCTCATATTGTTTGGACACTTCTATCACCGTATGCGACGCTATTATTTCCACTTCAGTTTGTTGCCAGTTCGATTGTATGTTTGTTGATTCTAGTCGAGGGTCTGTTTGGTCTTGACTTGATACTAGTAGTTTGTTGTTGAATTTTGTTATTCTTGTCCAGTGGATTTGAATATCATGTTGATGAAACTTTTCAATATGACGGTAATGTGCTTGTTTTTTATATAAAGGGCTTCATACACACTTACCAACAAGCCAAAACAAGAAACAGACATAAAAGCGAGTCACATTTGTTACCACTAGCATAATCAATTGAAAACCCAGAATGTATATAAATGTATGATTGTATAGCGATGATTAGTATTCACGAAATAAATGGCCTTTATCCACTTTGATATTAATGTGTTTTTTCTTCGCAATTAGAAATATATATGGGTGGGTGTGTTTGTATGGGCATGTGTGTGTTTATGCGTGTATGTTATTTTATGGATCATCAAAGCATTCATTTAAACTATGGAAATGCAACCATTCATTAGTGAACCGTTTGGCCATCATTCAAATCAGTGCGATCTTGACGAAATTTCCATATAGCAAATTCTGATGCATGTCTTGTACGGAATTCCGTGACTCACCTTTCATTTAAAGATATATTTCAGATTGTAACTAATTTTTGTATATTTAGGCGATGTGACACAATGTAAGGCACTGACACTGTTCTTATCCGGATTGTCTTAAAGAAACCGACTTTAAAAACGAAATTTCCACTCGTGGAAGAATAGCATTAACAACATTACCGACTATGTAGACCAAATAAACATGGCCGCCGGACAGTACCAGCAACCTTTTTACAAAGATATTCGACCTGATCGATTGGTAAATGGCCAATGATGAATAACGTTAATAAACGTTATTATTTTTACTCAATAAAATATGACGTATCATTTATTTAATATCGACAGGCAAACTGGTATAGTAAATTTTAAAAGCGAATTTTAAAGATTTTTTTGTTTTAAAAGTAAATCACACAGCAAATTAACAAAAATAATATTTAAATCGTGCACAATTATGTAAGTAGTATATGACTTTAAAGAAAGTTTTCAAAAACATACAGCCGTGATGCTTACTTACCACCGATTATGCGACAATTCATCTCACTCGCCAGACAATCAAATATCACGTATTTTTCACCGGTTTACGGTTTCACATGTGCGCATCCATTTCTTTTGTCATGCCGAAATTATTTCGAACATAGTTCTATTCACGTGTCAAACTCATATTGTAGGTTGGTGAAAAGAAAGTTATAGTAGATTCATTTTGTTACATTTAACTATTTAATAATCAAATTTCTAAGTTTATTACCGCTTTATCAACACTTTTACATGACTTAATTGAAAGTTGTGACAATAAGAAATGCAGGGAAACAATGTAGCCATTTGAAAATATGGAAGCAGTTCGGTTAATTATGCCTAATGATTAAGTCTGAAGATAAAATTCTTGAGGTAATATAGCTTAAATAATTAAAGGCTCACCAAAATTTTGCACAAAACCATGTCACTTCAGAATGTTCAAATAGAACAATCTGAATATACTGGAGAAATATGTTTTTGTGGCTTTTCTGTGAACCGTCTTTCTATTTAGATTTGATTTCTTCCAACGTGAAAAAATGGTGTAATTCTATTCTATACTGTTGATTTACATATGGCGTTTTTAGCTATCCCTCTGCGTATTGTTAATCATAAAGCATGCCTCAAATTGATTTTAGTTGAACTTTATTTAGCAGAATACTTTGCATCAAACATAAACTGGTCTGTGCTTCTGTTGTAAAATGAAGCAATGAGAAATTCAAACAGAACGGAAATGATGTCTCAGCCAGCATTGTTTATTGCGTGTCGATTACTGACTCTTCGTGTTGCTTTTACCTGAGATTTCTGTCAGTTCTCTGGAGCGTAACATAGATTTCGAGAGTATGAAGAAGCAAGAAGAATGTATTTCCAACGGTAAGAAAAATCATTATATGTAAGTCTATAATAATTCTGACATCAGACAGAAGTTATACGAATTCTAATAAAGTGCATTCTTTTTCAATACATAAGCACTATTAATCTGAGCAGTAATACTTAGGTTTGCTCTGGACTACATCGATTAGACAGGTGAAAATCTAAATGTGACAAAAAGAAGCTTGTAAATGTTCGTGAGTGCAGTGTCCAAAATTACATTAACTTAAAGTACCTGATCAATTGTTGGCACCGAATTTTCACCGCTCGGCGAAAATAGACCCTACTTTTAATTTACTTGGTTTATTTCAATGCGTTTTGCGTCCCCATGCAAACACCAATCCGGTAATTCTTATCCGGCGTACCAAAATATGGAACTGCCCCGTTAATTCCATTCGCTCAAAAGTTTCTTCTCTTTTTGTTCATTGAAAGATCGAGATGAACAACTGGCTGACGGCATCCAAACACTGAAGAATGCTTAGCGGTTGTAAGAAGCCGAAATTAGACCCTCAAACATGTAGAGCACCGTGCGTCTGTATTTCCCGAGGCTTAACACAAATCATTTTCACAGAAAGTCATCATTTCGTAGTGCCTCACGGCTGCAGAAACTCATCAGCAAATGTCAGACATGCAAGTTCTTCTAAGTAAATCGGTATTTTTGAAAATTATGTCTGATTCTTTGCTGGTCAGAAATTAGAATTTGGTAGATTTTATCCCCGCCCCCGACCCTGACTTCATTGACTGTGACAAATCGATCATGATTACGGCTGCCCAGTTATCGTACAGCCACCAATCAACGTGACAAGCATTAACGCGACTTGCCAAACTATTCTGGCGTAATCCCGTTTTCTGTCGGGTTCTGACGATTCTCAAGAGCAGACTGTCCAAGTAATTAAACATAGGAAAAATTAGACTTTTGTTTTTTGTACGAACGAAAACGTGTGTTCACAATTGTTTTTGACCCCCAAACGATAAATTGTAGAAAATTGTGAACGGTTTTATTCCGGACTATTTCATAAGAGCCAAGCCGACTTTGAGAATTCTGTGCTTAAGAAATTGATTTCATAACATGCAATCATAAATGACTCGCTTATTCTTCAACTTTTCCACGTGCTTCCACTTTGCGCCAACAACGCTTTTCAAAGCCGCGTACCTTAGTTCAGACTTGGAATTATTTAATTAAATAAAATTTAAAACATTGCCTTAATCAGTCTTCGAACAACATAACAAAACTACCGCCAACCGCAACGCACTGACGCGTTTCGACCTTCCATGATCATCATCAGGGTACGACGGCAAACTGAATATCGAGGATCAAACCGCATTGAATATATATGGAAATCAAATTGAGATAGGCGGCTCTCACCTCTAGCAGTCTCGCATACATTGAACTTGACTGGAAATGTCGGCTGCACAATTTCTATGCAGTCACGAACATTAACTGTTTGTAGCTTTCGCCACATATAAATATAAAGGCAATACAATTTAACAATAATTGATTGCGCGGGTGATGATGATCATGGAAGGTCGCAACGCGTCAGTGCATTGCGGCTGGTGGTAGTTTTGTTATGTTGTTCGACGACTGGTTGAATACAATGGGATTGGTGTTTACTTCGAGCTCGCAAATTTGATTTAAATAATTGTTACCACCATCCGCGCAATCAATTATTGTTAAATTGTCTTGCCTTAATCATTTTTGCTGAACTAAATTAAATCTATATAAGATTATTTCAAAGATTGATTATGGAAAATTGCAATGCTAAAGCATCCAAGTAACTTTGCTACAGTTTTACTTCGTAAAAGGTGCAAATATTTAGTTGCTATGCTTTGCGCGGAGATCGGTGATTTGAGGACATTTCGGTGCGGCATTGAAGCCTCGCGTCTTGCCGTACCACAATTAACAATATGTCATAGGAATGGGTCAACATCTTCTGGTGCCTAGCTGCCAGCGCGTTCCAGTGTGGAGAGTTGTTCAACTAATCATTTACGGAATCTGCCTTGTTGGAGATATGGAACTTTGTGTTCGTTGGTTTGCATTTTTCTCTGTCTGAACTAGTTTCATTTGTTACCATCACAACTGCAATTTACGGGAGCAAACAATCAATCCTAGCTCGCACAAATACTTTGCATTATGTCTGGTCGTGGTAAAGGGGGAAAGTCTCGCGTCAAGGCTAAGAGCCGATTTGCACGTGCTGGTCTCCAGTTCCCTGTTGGTCGTGTTCACCGTCTCTCTTGCGCAAAGGCAATAATGCTGAGCGTGTTGGTGCTGGTGCCCCGATCTACTTGGCAGCTGTTCTTGAGTATTTGGCTGCCGAAGTGTTGGAATTGGCAGGTAATGTAGCTCGTGACAACAAGAAGACTCGTATAATAAACCCTGCAATCTAGCAATTGCACCACGCATGTTTACTACGTGAAAGGTAAAAACATTAACACTATAAATGGCAACAACTGATAGGAAGAATTAGACAGTTCGTCTGCATAACTAGGTGATTGGACGGTCAGGTTAAAGCGTCAGCAGTCTGTTCTAATCAAACATTTCCACAAGCACAGCACAGATGGACTAGAAAGACAACATTTTTGGAGAAATTTCTCCCAACATATTCGGCAGCGTATCATAAATATTTTAAACTGTCGAAAATGGAGAGAGGTATTCTGTTAGCATGCCGACAGTCATTAGACTTATGTCAGGTAATCCAGATCGAGTCCAGTGACGCGACTCATTTTAGCAGGACGCATATGAACATGAATTTCAGGATTCATGTGCAGTGTTCCTAAACAATAAGATAGAATTGGAAACTTAAAAAATGGAACGCTCTCCGAGTTAACCTGCCCTGAGAGCTTAATTTACGTATGTGAATATTTTTCTTCTCCGTGCCATGTTATCGTAATGTGTGGTCGAACGCAATCGTCTGCCACACTCGACGTGATGCAGTTGGGCACTCATCAACATCACCACCGTCGGATCTAGCCGGTGTAAAACTTTCAAGTTCCGTCTGCGTCCACATCAAGGTGTTGGACGTTAATGACAATGCACGTCAGTTTCTGATGCCAAAATCTTCGTTCTCGTTACGCGCCAACTCCAGCGCTTTAGCGGATCTTGTGAAGGGTAAGTGGAAATTCGGCATCCTCATTTTGACTTGTAACGTTTCCTAACTAATGCGAGGATTATGGAGGTGTGCCTGCCACGTAGTGGAGTTACGATGCTTTTGCCATCAATCTTCAACACACAAGAGATATTCCTCTGCAGGTGATAAAATGTCAATGTATACAGTTTTACAGAACTGCCGAAAGCGTTTTTTGAAGCGTATTCCTTTATTGATATTTGCTAATGATTCCGCCTCACGTAGAACGCATTGGTTTGTACAATGAAACGATCATTGATTGCGCGGGTGGTGATAACAATTCTGTTAATCATGTTTGCGAGCTGAGTATAAACACCAATCCCAATGCCTCTAACTAGTCGAACAATACGACAAAACCACCGTCAATCACACGTACTAACGCGTTTCGACCTTCCAAGATTATCATCATGACACGACGGCAATCTGACGCGCGAGGATCAAACTGCAATTCATATGCATGGGAAGCAAAATTGGATATGCGGCTCTCATCTCAAGTAGTCTTTTGGTTTCATTATGTTACTGCCCCGAATGAATTAAGCATGTTACCAATTAAAACGTTTAAATTAGATTCATTCACATGTGAAAACATTTGGATCTTAAATTGAAATGATAACAAATATTATTGTAAAAATATGGAACCGAAGAATGAACGTTTATTTAAATACAATGGGATTGGTGTTTACTTGAAGTCGCAAAATTGATTTAAATACTTGTCACCACCACCGGCACAATCATTTATTGTTTAATTGTATTGTCTATATATATATATATATATATATATATATATATATATATATATATATATATATAAAGATATATATATATATATGTGTGTGTGTTTGTTTTTGTGTGGCGAAAGCTGCAAAAAGTTAATGTTCGTGACTGCATAGAAATTGTGCAGCCAACATTTACAGTCAAGTTCATTGTATGGAGACTGCTAGAGGTGAGAGCCGCATAACTAAATTTGATTTCCATTGGTACCATGAACATTTGCGGTACCATAATTTTGGTATGGGTTACTGACATAATAGCTATAGTGTTGGTACCCTTTCCAGACTTGGTATATGTATCACATACAGGGAGTTGGTTTTGATGTCACAATGTCGAAGACTTTGTATGAAGTTAGCTTCAATACTACAAATTGACACATTCGTCTAGGAGATTGGACCCTCCGATTTTTCCACATTCCTCACCAAAATATATAATTAATGAAGGGCGTAATACCGACTCCTACTGATCAGTCGCCAGTAAGCACGAAACGAGTGTGCACATGAGATTATGCTCTCCGTTCATGCTGTTTTTCGTTTATCCTTCTGGTAACAACTGAACTAATTTGTTACTAGGAGCTCAGAAACTTATACACAATTGCAACTTCTAACGTGTTTGATGGACCATATTTTCTGGATTCAAATTGCCAGCAGCGTATTCTGTGATTTTCCTACTCCAAATAATATAAATCATTAGCTGCATACCTTTTAATAATGCATTATTCGGTTTTAACGAACATATTTTCGTAGCGCAGCCAACTAATCCTTTAATGTCTGCCATTAGAAACCGTACACGGAATGGTTTGGCCTAGGTCCTTAACTGTAATATTCTGCTAGGCGTCAACGCCAAAGGCAGCAATTTAACTCGCGAAGTGGTCTGCTTCAATTTGACGCAGAAACATGCGCTACAACTCCGTTTCAACGCTGCACTTCTGATCGTTCAGATTGGAGCAGCACAGTTTCGTGAGGTAATCGTAAAAATCTGCGCCATGTGTAACCTACGTCACGAGTATTGGCAGAGCTCGCTAAGCCTTGTTTGATCTCAGTAAATCAAAGCTACGCGTTACTAGCACTTTGCGCTGTATCAATAACAGTGGACCACCCATCGCGCTTAATTAGAGACCATGCCTTCCTGCCAAACTCAAAACAACGCAAGCGATGCTTTCAAGGTTGCTGTCATTTATCCTCTGGGCTTATTCGTGTAATTTAACTATCAGGGTACCGTATCACGTATCAAATCCAAATGAAAACTGAGAAACTGGCGAAACCGTTTTTTAACACAAGTTATGCCGACGGGCAGTGAATGATGGTTACTCAGAGAGAAAATGAATGTGAGAGAGAACGAAACACACGATAAGACGAAATGAAAGGTTTTGATATAACTAATCACCTACATATACATAGTCAAACAAACTTATATAAACATGTATGCATATCCATATCACGAGTGCTGGACTAATTTGAACTTATCTGTTACTAGGTGCGAAAAACCTAATTCAAAAAAGCATTGTTGCTAATCGACATGGTAAATTTTATTTGGGACGCGCATGTCTATACGAGTCTCGGCATACAAGTGTTTTTCGTTCCCTCTTAGTTGTTACGTATTGTATGCGTTTAATCCACCTTTATCCCCATTGATTTCCAAATAAATGGTCCATGCATTGCACCACATATTGAAGTCGTGTTTATTTATGACGAAATTAAAATGACAATTTAAGACTGTTCTGCAAAGACATAAAAATGGCCTCAACAAGAAATTTTCAACAACCCGAAGGATAGCACGAAATTACTGATATCACTCCCAGCGACACCTTTCTTGGACACATCGACGCTGTAGTGTAATTCAATTTTAATGCCTTTGAGTTGTAAAATTTTTGGCCGCACGCTGTAGCCGATCAAACGTATTTTGGGGAGCACACTATTAAAACTATCGGAATGTGGTAGGTATTGTTATATTGTTATATTTTGCTCATTTTCATTTCCCTTAATCTACGTAAATTATTCCTACTGAAATTGAACTGGAACAACGCTAGTTCTGTTTACATGGTCAAACGAAAATTAAGACAAATTTTGAAAATAAATTTAAATTTAATATAACATTTAATAAGTAGTCAGGCACATTACGTGAAGATATGTTGTCCAGAAGTTTTGCTCTGCGTTTGATATTAATAAGTTCACAAAATGTTACTCTTTGATTATTCGTTATAAAATTAATGTTATTTCACTCTTTTCGTTAACAGTCTGGTTTAACAATTCAACGATTTTCTTTCGTAGTTCTGTGATTCTCCCCAGTAGTCCCGCTATAAACGGTTTCATCCTCATTTTCAAATTCATGCCGTCTCAGTCTCCGTGACGACTGAGTGCTGAATGGTCAATCACTCCGAAGGCTTCCACGGCATTAGAACTAACCATTGAAAGTGTTGGATTACACAATACTACCGATTGCGGTATAACCAGACGTTGTTTGTTGAAACAAAAAGAGTGAAATAAAGTTAATTTTATAACGAATAATCAAAGAGTAACATTTTGTGAACTTATTAATATCAAACGCAGAGCGAAACTTCTGGGCAACATATCTTCACGTAATGTGCCTGGCTACTTATTAAATGTTATATTAAATTTAAATTTATTTTCAAAATTTGTCTTATTTTTCATTTGACTATGTGAATAGAACTAGCGTTACTCTAGTTCAATTTCAGTAGGAATAACTCACGTAGATTAAGGGAAATGAAAATGCGGAAAATACGTGCAATGTCAACATCAAAATAACAATACCTTCCGCATTCAGATGCTTTTAATAGTGTGCTCCCCAAAATACTTTTGATCGGCTGCAGCGTGCGGCCAAAAGTGTAACAACTCGAAGGAATTAAAATTAAATTACACTACAGCGTCGATGTGTCCAAGAAAGGTGTCGCTGGGAGTGATATCTGTAATTTCGTGCTATTCTTCGGGTTATTGAAAACTTCTTGTTGAGGCCATTTTTATGCCTTTGCAGAACAGTCTTAAATTGTCCTTTTAATTTCGTCACAAATAAACACGACTTCAATATGTGGTGCAATGCATGGACCATTTATTTGGACATCAATGGGGATGAAGGTGGGTTAAACACATACAATACGTAACAACTAAGAGGAAACGAAAAACACTTGTATTCCAAAACTCGTATAAACATGCACGTCCCAAATAAAATTTACCATGTAGATTAGCAACTATGCTCTTTTGAATTAGGTTTTTCGCACCTAGTAACAGATAAGTTCAAATTAGTCCAGCATTCGTGATATGGATATGCATACATATTTATGCAAGTTTGTTTGATTATGTATATGTAGGCGATTAGTTTTATCTAAACCTTTCATTTCGTCTTATCGTGTGTTTCGTTCTCTCTCACATTCCTTTTCTCTCTGAGGAACCATCATTCACTGCCCGTGGGCATAACTTGTGTTAAAAAACGGTTTCGCCTGTTTCTCAGTTTTCATTTGGATTTGATTTATATTATTTGGAGTAGGACAATCACAGAATACGCTGCTGGCAATTTGAATCCAGAAAATATGGTCCATCAAACACGTTAGAAGCTGCAATTGTGTATAAGTTTCTGAGCTCCTAGTAACAAATTAGTTCAGTTGTGACCAGAATGATAAACGAAAAACAGCATGAACGGAGAGCATAATCTCATGTGCACACTCGTTTCGTGCTTACTGGCGACTGATCAGTAGGAGTCGGTATTACGCCCTTCATTAATTATATATTTTGGTGAGGAATGTGGAAAAATCGGAGGGTCCAATCTCCTAGACGAATGTGTCAATTTGTAGTATTGAAGCTAACTTCATACAAAGTCTTCGACATTGTGACATCAAAACCAACTCCCTGTATGTGATACATATACCAAGTCTGGAAAGGGTACCAACACTATAGCTATTATGTCAGTAACCCATACCAAAATTATGGTACCGCAAATGTTCATGGTACCAATGGAAATCAAATTTAGTTATGCGGCTCTCACCTCTAGCAGTCTCGCATACAATGAACTTGACTGTAAATGTTGGCTGCACAATTTCTATGCAGTCACGAATATTAACTTTTTTCAGCTTTCGCCACACACAAACACACACACACACATATATATATATATATCTTTATATATATATATATATATATATATATATATATATATATATATATATATATATAGACAATACAATTAAACAATAATTGATTGCGCGGGTGGTGGTGACAAGTATTTAAATCAATTTTGCGAGTTCAAGTAAACATCAATCCCATTGTATTTAAATAAACGTTCATTCTTCGGTTCCATATTTTTACAATAATATTTGTTATCATTTCAATTTAAGATCCAAATGTTTTCACATGTGAATGAATCTAATTTAAACGTTTTAATTGGTAACATGTTTAATTTATTCGGGGCAGTAACATAATGAAACCAAAATACTACTTGAGATGGGAGCTTCATATCCAATTTTGCTTCCCATGCATATGAATTGCAGTTTGATCCTCGCGCGTCAGATTGCCGTCGTGCCATGATGGTAATCTTGGAAGGTCGAAACGCGTTAATACGTGTGATTGACGGTGGTTTTGTCGTATTGTTCGACTAGTTAGAGGC
>JAQBSW010005029.1:0-61752 GCA_029291075.1 Eudiplozoon nipponicum | reverse complement strand
GAATTTTCTTTTTAAATACATATATTATTAGTAATATAAAATAAATTTAATAACAAAGTGTGCATTCAGCCCACTCAAGAATAAAATCGTGGTTTGACAATGGCAACACAAAGAAAGCCTAATTTCACTGTGCAATACATTAAATATACCAGTAGTATACTAACATCCGATAAAAGATACCTAGTTAACAACGTGGTAAACCGAATCAGGAAGATCTGCACAGAACACTAGATTGAGGAAGAGTTAGGCTACCTGAAGAAACTTTTTCTAATTAAAAACTACTCGGATCGGTTCACAAATGTCAACATCCGTCCATATCCGATTCGTACTACAAGTTTTCCAAAACTGGGCATATAGAGGCTTCCTACCGGATTCAATCATGGCACGGCTGAGATATAAAATCACTCTGTAGAATTTCCGCAGTGCAAAAGTCAACATCACATTCAACTCACATAGAATCATGAGGTTGGATAACAAGGATCAATTTCTTATTCTCTCCAAATCTATCAGTCTACAAATTTTCATGTATGCACGGTAGTGTATATACTGGACGCGTGAAAAAAGTAATTGCTCAACAGAATCCATAAGTATTTACCGCCGATACTGTTTAAAGAAGAAAATATATGAATTTTTAATTCTTTTAATCAAGTTTGCGAGATTCAAGTAGATACTAATTGCATTGTATTTAACCATTCGTTGGACAACATATCATAACTACCACCAGTCGCACGCACTGACGCGTTTCGACCTTCCATGATCATCATCAGAGTACGACGGCAAACTGACTAGCGAGGATCAAACAGCATTCCATATATATATGGAAAGCAAAATTAGATATGCGGTTCTCACCGCTAGAATGATTGTTTAATTGTTTAACATATATACGTTTTGCAAAAACCTTAAGTTGTTTTTGTAATGGCACATAAATTATGCCACCAGCATTTACAGTAAAGTACAATGAATGCGAGCGTACTACGAATGACAGATACTTATCTGATTTTCCTTACCTTATATTTAAGATGTGCATTCATCTTCCTTAGCTTGTTCGCCGTATTCCTCTAATGATAATCGTGGCAGGTAAAACGTGTCAAAGCCTGCACCTAACTTGTGCGATGTTTGCTATTAATTAGATAAAATAGGATGCATTTTTATCTAAAATTTTCAAAGTTGATTCATAAAAATTTTATTACCACTTGCGTGCAGCGAAAGCTTCAACAAAGTTACTTTCGTGGTGGCTCCAAAATTGTGCAACCGCAATTTCCATTCAAGTAAAATGTACCGAGGCAACTAGGGTTGACAGTTATATATCTGTTCCACTATACCTTGTGTAAGTTGTGTTTTAATCTTCTTTATTTATTTTGCCGTGTTGATCTGATGATGACCATTGAAGGTCAAAACAAGCTATTAGGTGTGACTGAAATCAGTTTTTCTAATTTTCGACCGGTTAAAAAAATTTGGAATTGCGTTTTTCTCACATACTTAAATTCAAATATAATCATTTCAGGTAAAACTAGAATTAAATTAAAATAGTCGCACAATTCCCTTTTTAGATTAATTAGTGATTCTTTTATAAATAGCTAAACCCTAATATATATATATATATATATATATATATATATTTGTGTGTGTGTGTGTGTGTGTGATTTACATTGAGACAGTGCTAGATCTCCAACACTTGCCTAATCAAGGATTTATCAAGATGCTAGAAATATTTATTAAGAAAGTATATTTATTTTAAATTAAATTTGATGCATACACAAATATATTGAAATATGTGAACTTTGACTCTGCACAAAAATTAAATTTCTGGTCAAATGTTTTTAGTAAATTGAAATGAATAATCCAAATCAGCAAAACTTGTTAATTTATTTACAACAATCTGAAAACCGATTGTTCTCTATTAAACTTCATACGAAGCGTTATTCATTCTATTATCAGTTCGAAATTATTGACCATATCAAGTAATTGCCCCAGGACCGTCTCGAGTTGAGAGTATAATATGATTTAAAAAAGACTCGAGCAAAGAATAATAAGCTGATTACAAAATATAAGATTATAACAACTGTATAAAAGTGAAAAGGTTACACATTTCGGAATAATATCAAACAATAACAACAACAATAATAATAATAATAATAATAATAATAATAATAATATTAAAAATATTAATAATAATAATAATAATAATAATAATAATACACAATAATAATTAATAATAATAATAATAATAATAATAATAATAATAATAATAATAATAATAATAATAATAATAATAATAATAATAATAATAATAATAATAATAATAATAATAATAATAATAATAATAATGCCTATCAACTTGCTGCTTACGACTAATTCTTAGGCAACTTTGAGTCTGGTATTTTTTGTAAATTTCTTGACGAATCTTTCATGTCAATGGCAGCTCGAAACAGATTAGCCAACTCTTCTAAGGTAACCTTCTTCTTTGATATGATGTCTATCATTGAACGGACCTCATGGCCAGCAACTCGAGTACCCAGTAAATCAAGAGCATCTTTGACGTGTCTCCAGCTATTTCCCTGACATATTCTTTTCTAAAAATTTCCAATTCCTCCTCTGAAAAATCACCGGCTGCCGCCATCTTTGTGCTTATACTGCTAAAACAGTAAAGTGGGCGCGCATAACCAAATGGTCGTTAGCTCACACCGAAAGGAATAACAAATATATTTAGTGAAATACCTGGGAATGCTTAGCTCCCAAACGCTGTTCCAAAAGCTGATTTGTGCCTGTAACTTATAAGCAAGCATGATTTTATTACATTTAAGTAAGTTGAATAACAATCAGAAAAGAAGTACAAAAATATTCTTAAAAATAACACAAAATTAACACGCACAATCAAAAGCTAGGGCTTAGCTAAGCAGCTTGGCTTTAAGCGCATTTGAGCACACGTGATTTTTCACGCATGGTGTTGATTGTTACATCTAACAAGAAAATATTATGTTGACATAACTAGTACTGATAATCGCTTATGTTGTCAGCATAAATCTGTTTTCTCTTCATATCCTTGACATAATATTCAAGTTTATTTAAAATGTTAAACACAGCTATTGATGACCAATCTTCTTAATTTAAATAGGTGATAAAGAGGAATTAAAAGGCCATTTTAGCTTGTTTGTGTACAATTATTTGAAGAAACTATCTGGGTAGAATTTTAACATCTACTTCGTTATGGCAGAAATGATTAATCGCTCAAAAATATAATGCGAATTAGTGACAAAGGGGACAAAAATTATGATATATAATAGCTACTATTATTAGCTATTAAAAGATCTACTAGTAAGTACAACTCAATCCATTTAAAATAAATTGACCACTTGAAATAATAATTGTCATAATGTTTGCTGCGATTAAATTACAGCTGACAGCGGAGACCAGAAACGGACTTCGAAATATTCGGAGTAGAAATGAGGACAGTGGACGCGAAGATCCTGGTGCGAAAACAAGAAACAAGTAATTGATCAAATCTCTTTCGCGCAAAAAATTTCATGGAAATTAGAAATAATTGTAAAACGCGAAGTTAAACCAATTAATTGAAGTATTCAAAGACTGAGAAATTTAAAAAAACTGTTCAAAATACAATTATTACATTAGCATATAAATATATCAAATAGTATTATAAAAACACCGTTTGACTATATACATGAAAACAAAATTTTGCGTAAGATAGTAAATATAATTTATCCCCAAGACCAGTTTCGTCTCGTTAGGGCACAAATCGGTATCAGTAACAACTTCTGCGGCTGAGATTTAAAACAGAATGCATTGCCTTCAAAGTCATGCACTTCAACTTTTAAGGCACCAAAAGGTCCAACAAGCAATTTCCACCCTGCTAGAATAAAGCAGACACTATGCGACTTGGGTGAAGTGTAATTAAATTAAATTATAATTGCAGAATTGTATTACCCAGATGCCGTCAATTAAAATTAAAATTTAAATAACATGGCAACTGAAAATAATCAAAGGGATGGTCTCATCCCTTTTCGATACTCATCTAGTATTTACCAGATTTGCCCTGGCCAAGGATCGACCTAGCGTGAATTTTCTCCCAAGTCTTCGATGGAGTGGTGGGTGAGTTCAAGACTCATCCGCCCACGGCAATTCAGGCAACCACTTGATGAGAGCAAAATTTTGGCACAATCGCTCTACTTGCTCAATTGAATTTGCCATCTTACAAAGGCAACATATTATTTTAAAAGTCCCAACAGTATATATATATATATATATATATATATGTGTGTGTGTATATATATATATATATATACGAATTCAGAATTAGCACTTGAATTTTTTAGGCGCTCTTTAGGTTATTTACGTGATTGTGTTATCGAGACAGTTATGAACTCGCGAGAAAAGCTTGCACACATGGAATCATCAAGTTGCACCAAAAATTTGAAAAAAATTAATTAGTAGTTTATTAAACTATGCTTTGATGCATGCATATTAAAACTCAGAAGCTCACTAGTTTACCTCACAAGACTGAAGTAACAAATTATTATTTCAAAATAAAAATTTTTGTTTACAACAAACAGCTTCTTCTGGTTCAATCATTCAAATATTGCGCGAAGTTCTGTTGTTCTTTAGTTTAAAACATCGTAGATCTAGTTTTGTCTTCTTTTGAATTGTTTTTTTCTCTTTTCTTTACCTTTTTAAGCAATACTACATTCTAGTAATAATGTTCGTAAGATAACACATGCCACACGTCAAAAGTGCTGTTCAATAAAAATAATCATATATTGCACATAAATCTCCTTATACACGATTTTATATCGTAATAAAGTTTCAACTACTGTTTCGGCCATAGGTAACAAAGTCTTTTGATCCACATCAAATATGATGATGACTAGAGTACATATATGTATATATATATAGAGAGAGAGAGAGATATATATATATATATATATATGTAAACAGATCTGACGGGGAATCGATATCGTATTAAAGTATAATGAAATAATATTATTTACTTAATTTGTCAGTATAAATTAAGCATTAGATAATAGGGGAAATGCAATTCTTCAAGAAGACCGATTTTATCGATATTGGACTACACTCAAGTAATTGCAAGAATGGCCAAAGCCGGAATTTGCAGCAGGAAGCATTTGCTCCATATGTTATGTTGTTCTGTCGTAAAATGACAAATCAAGAATGACTAGTTAGATCATAAATCGTAAAACCATGTCCAATAATAGCCACCTGGGGAAAGAATGACAAAAATCATGAATTATTATGAGACCGACAATTGCATGACATGCGCGGCTTCAATGGCAATGTTTCTGAGTTACAAAGCTCTGAAGTAAATTTACCTGCTTTGAGAATTCTTGCAAGTACAAGATGTATGCCCAATTAGTAGGAAATCGATCTACTTGATTAATTGCATTTGCTATACTATGCATAATTCAGTTTGTACTGAAAAAATAAATATTAGTAAATAATGTCATAATGGTTATTTATATATATATATATATATATATATATATATATATATATATATATATATATATATATTGCTTCAAAGCTTGGATAACTAGAAGTTTACTCACTGAGGCTATGATAAGTGTAATTGTCTCAACCAAATAATGATTTTGTCATTATTTTCCCCAGGTGGCTACTATTCGAAACTGTTTTTGGCTTTATGTTAAAACTAGGTATTCTTGATTTTCCATTATAAGACAGAACATTATGATATATGAAGTAAGTATTCCATGCTTCAACTTCCTGCTTCGGCCATTCTGGCAATTACTTGAGTATTGCCCAATATGGAGAAAGCTTATCTCCTTGATAAATTGCATTTGCCATATTATCTTATGCTTAGTTTATACTGACAAAGTATGTAAAATAAAATTCTTTCATTATACTTTAATACGATATCAATTCTCCAAGTCGGACCCTGTTATGCTCTACAGAGACAGATCGGGGATGTCTAGTTGCAACCTAATTTCAAATCGATGTCGAGCAGGATCTAACTGAACGAAAGTATAGTCAGATGAGAAGTTCGTATCTAACCTAAATTTGCGTAAGATATGCATCTTCATTGACGCAGTAGATAAGTTTTAAGACTTTGGTGTAAATGCAACTTTGTTCATATATCGGCCACTGCAATCCCGGAAAGTAATTTTTGCGTGTCCAATATAGACGAAACCAGTATACTTGCTGAACTTTATTTTCCATATTACACAATTTCTAGCTTGTACTGATAGCACATATATATATGTTTATATATATATATATATATATATATATATATATATATATTCTGGTCATCATCGTATTTGATGATGATCAAAAGACTGTTTACACAACGCTTATAAATCAATTAATTATACTGTTAAACCTCTGAACCAAAAATCAGTCATATAACTTCAAAATAGACACAAGATTGAGGTTGAAGTTAGATATTTTTATGTTCACTGAATTCATCATAACGAAACTACCAGAGCATGTCGTCATTGATTATGTTTCAGAAACTCAGTGATAACGTGTATAGTCACCCAAAAATGTATTAATTTCAGGCACTTGTTGTAGCATTGACAAATCTGGTTGAATCGGCCGTTACAGTAGTTTCTTTGAGCTAACAAATAGACCATCGGAGCAATCTGACATGATAATGAACCTTGTAAATAGTAGAAAATTTACGGCCACATCTTCGTTTTTGTGTTTAATGGTATTGGACGATGAAGGATTTTTAGTCCACCCACAATTTTCTGTATTAGGTATTGTGTATCTAGTAACAAATTACTCCAGATAGAACCCGAAAGATACACCAAAGTCAACATGATCGTATGACATAATCTCATCTACACATGAATTTTGTACTTACTCGTATGAGTTTATACATTTCGTTCATACCAACTTTGGTATATCCCTGCGGTCGTATTTGAACTTATCTGTTACTAGGTACGTAATTCCTAATGAACAATTGCATATCAATTAGAATTTCGCAAGAAAAAATATTTTACACCTATACTTTTATTTTTTGAATGCTTGTGCAGCAGGAGTGTCACATTTTGGTGAATCCACGATTTTCTTCGTGAGTTGTCGCTTTGCATTATCAGTTTCGAAAAGATCCGATTGTTCCGTATTTCCCAGATCGAATCGAGTTTGTCCTCGTGGTGGCTGGCAGAAATATCTGATATATAAGTATCATGTAATTCAGTACATTGAAGGCCTAATTATGGAGCGGGAACTTACTTTCAGAAGCACTGCCAGTCAACGAAGATTAGATCTTACATCATTTCCAGTGGATAGCATGAACGATGTTGAAGCCTTCGAAGGAAAGGGTCGAATCAGTACCCAACCACCACAAAGACGAAGGCGATGCGTACTTAGAAATGGCAACCAATCGGATCTTTACGAAATATAATCGTGGATACCAATATCTTTATTCAAGATGAAGTTTTATATGTTCAAAGTACGATTATGTGTATTGAACGGCAATTTTGACGAGTGGTATGTGCTACCTTACGACCACCATTACTAGACTGCAGTATTGCTAAAAAAATTAAACAAAAAAAGGAATTAATTAAATCAAAAGAAAACAAAACTAAGTCTACGATGTTTCAAACAAATGAATCACCAAGCTACGCTCATTATTTCGCCCATTGAACCAGAAAAATTCTTTTGTAGCAAACAAAAGTGTTCATTTTAAAATAGAAGTAAATTACTTAAGCCTTGTAAGGTAAACTAGATAAAAAAAGTTCGTCAAGACAAACTTTAAGTTGGCTTGAGAAAGTCTGACCAGAAAGTTTGAAAAAGTTTGAAAAGATTAAACAAGTTTAAAAAGTTGCGATTATTACCATTTGGTAAATATTTACATTGAAGAATATTGAGTTAACGGAATGCTCAGGTAAGCAGAGGCTTTTCAATGTAAGTCTATGGGATTTTTATGATTTTTAACCTTCATTTTTATGAAAACCATAAGTCCGATTGGTTAGAAAAGATATAGCACACCCGGCGAGATCAGTCGGAAGAAGCTGGGGCCGAGGCTGAAGTCTCTGTAGAAGTTAAAAGCACTAGGAGGAGTTAGAGGTGATAAGTTGGTCTCAGAATAATAATAATAATAATAATAATAAAATTAATAATAATAGTAATACTAATAATAATAATAATATGTAATCATATAATAATAATAATAATAATATATCATAACAATAATAATATAATAATAATAATAATAATAATAATATAATAATAATAATAATAATATATAATATTAATAATAATAATAATAATAATATAATGTATAATAATAATAATTATAATAATAATAATATAATAATAATAATAATAATAATAATATATAATATTAATAATAATAATATATATAATAATTATAATAATAATAATAATAATAATAATAATAATAATAATAATAATAATATAATATAATAATAATAATAATAATAATAATAATAATATATATAATAATAATAATAATAATAATAATAATAATAATAATAATAATAATAATAATAATAATAATAATAATAATAATAATAATAATAATAATAATAATAATAATAATAATAATAATAATAATAATAATAATAATAATAATAATGTAATAATAATAATGTATAATAATAATAAGTTTAAATAGAATATCAATAAGTTGGGCTCAAGCCAAATTTATAATAGGTTTAAATAGAATATCAACAAGCCAAATTAATTAATTAATTAATTGGGCTCCAGCCAACTTAATTAACTAGTGAGCTTCTGAGTTTCCATAAGCAAATATCAAAGCAAAGTTCAATAAACCACTAATTAGTTTTTTCACATTTTTGTGCAACTTTATAGTTCCACATGTGTAGGATTTTCTCGCGCGTTCATTGCTTTCTCGATATCGCAACCACATAAATAGCATAAAGAGCGTCAAAAAGATGCAAGTGCTAATTCTGAATGACTAAGCAATATATATATATATATATATATATATATATATATATATATATATATATATATATATATATATATATATTTATATATGTGTGTGTGTGTGTGTGCACAATTTCTATAACTTGATTTAAAGAATTGTTACCACCACCCGAGCAAACAATTATTGTTAAATTGTATTGCCTATATATGTATATGTGGCGAAAGCTACAAACAGTTTATGTTCGTGACTGCATAGAAATTGTGCAGCCGACATTTCCAGTCAAGTTCAATGTATGCGAGACTGCTAGAGGTGAGAGCCGCATATCTAAATTTGATTTCCATATATATTCAATGCGGTTTGATCCTCGATAGTCAGTTTGCCGTCGTACTCTGATGATGATCAAGGAAGGTCGAAACGCGTCAGTGAGTTGCGGCTGGCGGTAGTTTTGTTATTTTGTTCGACGACTATGACAAATATTATTTCAAGTGGTAAATTTATTTTAAATGGATTCAGTTATATTTACTGGTAGATCTAATCATAACTCGTTTTTATCAAAAATTTGTGCGTCATACGTGTATGTGTGTGTGTGTGTCTGGGTGCGTATGCGTGTGAAATTACACTGAACTCATAACAGATAATGACAAATCAAATAAAGCAAATTGGAACTGCGTTGAAAGTTAAGTGTGCATAATCTGATACTCGTTTCAATTTAGTTCTATATGTTTTTACTAATCAAACAACATTGCAAATGAACTATTACTTAGACAGACTGAAGACTATTGGCCTACCTAGGACATTCATAAAAAATCTGACTGACGGAGATAAAAATGAAATTTTTATAATAATTTTGACATTCCAAAATGCTTTTTCACAGTATGCCATGCTTAGTTTCGACTGAAAAATATATGTACATAATTGGTCCGTAGTTTATACAAAAATCGCAATCTTGATAAGAGTAATTGCTATCACCACCTGCGCAATCTATGTTAATTTAATAAAATAAATGTTCGTTTCAATACCACTTCCTCAAATAACGTGGTATCTGTTCTATAATGTCACATTTACAGTAATTAGTTGGAACTTCAGGTTTCAAGGGATGTCATAAATGCTCCGACTAAATGAAAGGCGAACCAAGAAACATTAGCTAGTTTACCACTGCAAAATGTGTTTAGTATGCAGCAGTGTGGTTCAGTGGTTAGAGCACGAGATTCCGACGTAGATGTGCCCAGGTTCGAGCCCTGCTCGCGGCAAATTCTGGACTATTTGATCAGTTTCCAGCAAGGATGAAACTGGTCTACTGAATGAATTGCCTTTTCTACACTATAAAATACTTAGTTGCTACAGAAAAATGTATGTCCATTATGGGTCAGGTGTTAATATCAAGATAGCAACCTCGATTAAAAGTAATTATTATCACCGTTTGCGCAACCAATATTCATTTAATTATTCAACGCAATTATTCGCTCAGCTGTCTTGGGTAATCGAGTTCCTGGTTGACATTGTTTTCAAAGCTAGTAAGTGTTACTAAGTTAACATGGGATAATAATTGAGCTTACTAAAACCAGTTAACTATCATTCATTCTCGCATTTATTTTTAAAGTTATATGCTCCTCAAACTACATTAACCCTCATCTCCAATAACCATAAAAAATAAGGTATTAAAACGCCAAAATGCAGGATTAAGCGCCAATTTGCTTAGCAGTATCTATTTTACAGCCTAAATTTGGTCCTCTTTATCACTAATTCGCATTTTAATTTTGAACGATTACTCATATCTGCTTTAACAAACTAAAAGTGAAATTTCTATCTAGATACGTACTTCATAGAATTGTTCACAAACAAACCAAAATAGCCTTTTTTATTTCTTATTTATCACCTGTTTATCATAATTAATCGCTAATTTTATTAGTTGCTCAATACTTGAACTTTACACAAACAGATTCTCTCAATCTAGCTTGCTCTTTCTCCCTCTCTCTCTCTCTCATTTTTCTTACGTCAATTACTTGAATGCTCAATCCATGTGTTTGCGTTCTTTACTTATCTTGATATTACATGTTTATTGACATCTCACACACGAAATTACGTTAGCTGAAAGTGCTTCTGTTTACGTATGTGCTCCGCGATTACCAGGTTATAATGCACACGCACATACTTACATGTGCATTTTTCAACCTACCTGGTCACACTATATGCGCAAGTGTTGCATGAAACACAAGAACACATTCTAGAATGAACTCGTTTCGAACTTTAACTGATCTACGCATTAAACAACAGTACACTGCTAAATTTAGTGTGCTGATCGAATCGATAGCTCGGTAGCACACTTCGATAGCATTGGTAACTTAAGTACAATAGTTTTGGTTAAATTAAACTAAGAAGGCTGGTCATCAATATTTCCGATTACTATTTTCAATAAAGTTGAATATTTCGTCAAGGATATGAGGAGAAAACATATTTATGCTGACAACATAACCGATTATCAGTACCAGTAAAGTCAACAGAATATTTTTTTAGATAGAACAAAAGTCTACTAAGCGACTAATCAACACCATGCGTGAAACATCACGTGTGCTCAAATGCGCTTATAGCCAAGCTGCTTAGCTAAGCCCTGGCGATTGATTGTGCGTGCTAATTTTGTGTTTATTTTAAAGAATATTTTTGTTCTTCCTTGATTGTTAATCAACTTACTTAAATGTAATAAAATAATGTTTGCTTATTAGTTACAGTAACAAATCAGCTTTTGCATTAGTGTTTGGGAGCTAAGCATTCCCAGGTATTTCACTAAATATATTTGATATTCCGTTCGGTGTCAGCTAACGAACATTTGGTTATGCGAGCCCACTTTACTGTTCTAGGAGTATAAGCATTCTTTTCACATTTAAGCACAAAGATGGCGGCAGCCGGTGGTTTTTCAGAGGAGGAATTGGAGATTCTTAGAAAAGAATATGCCAGTGAAATAGCTGGAGACACACTTCCAGTTGGACACGTCAAAGATGCTCTTAATTTACTGGGTGCTCGAGTTGCTGGCCATGAGGTCCGTTCAATGATAGATATCAAATCTAAGAAGGAGGTTACTTTGGAAGAGTTGGCTAATCTGTTTCGAGCTGCTATTGACATGAAAGATTCATCAAAAAATTTACAAAAAAATACCAACCTCAAAGTTGCGCAAGAATTAGTGGTAAGCAGCAAGTTGATAAAAATTATTATTTATTATTTATTATTATTATTATTATTATTATTATTATTATTATTATTATTATTATTATTATTATTATTATTATTATTATTTTTTATTATAGTTGTTGTTTCATATTATTTCGAAATGTGTAATCTATTCACTTTTATACAGTTGTTCTAATCTTATATTTTGTAATTAGCTTATTATTCTTTGTTCTCATCTGTTTTAATCCATATTATACCTTCAACTCGAGACGGTTCTGGGGCAATTACATGATAGAGTCAATAATGTTTAACTGATAATAGAATGAATAATGCTTCGTATGAAGTTTAATAGAGAACAATCGACTTTCGGATTGATGTTTTGCACTATTCATTCTAATTTACTAAAAACATTTGACCAGAACTTCCATTTTTCGCAGATTTAAATTCCACATATTTCCATATATTTGTGCATGCACTAGAGTTCATTTAGAATAAATACACTTTCTTAATAGATATTTGTGGCATCTTGATAAATTCTTGATTAGATATATATGTTAAGACTAGTAGACTTAGGATTTGTAAAGACTCAAATTTAGGTGGCTTTACCAGAATCAATGTATCTGTAAGTTGCACAACCCTTCGTTAAATTAAACAATCTGTTATATTTTGCATTTTTTAACAGTCAACTGGATGTCGGCGCACTGATGCAGATGCCAAACACTCTGTTAGTCTAGCGGAGGAGCGTGGTTTCACCAGCTGGATTAACAAATCGCTAGCCAAAGACACAGACTGTAAGAGTCACGAACTGATACCGATTGACACGAGTGAGGATGGTTGTCTTTACCATAGGCTGGTTAACGGCATTGTTTTGTGCAAGTTAATCAATGTGGCGGTACCCGGCACAATCGACGAACGCAGCATAAACAAAGGTGATAAGCTAAAACTTGTCTTCAATGTAAGTAGTATATATATATAAAAGTTTTTAAACATAATAAAAAATCAATTAATTAAAGTTAAAAAAGGAATTGTGAGACTAGTTTTATAAAAAATTCTAGTTTTACCTAAAAAATTATATTTGAAATTGAAAATTAGTAAAACCGCTTTCAGTCATACGTTCTAGCACGTTTTGACCTTCAATGGTGTATCAATAGATTAACACGTCAATATAAGTAAAGAAGATCTAAATACTGCCTACATATAAAGGTTAGTGTATCAGATGTATTGCTGTCATCCATAGTTGTGCTGCGTGCATTTTACTTGAGTGGAGAAGGCGTTTGCACAATTTCTGAGCTACCACGAGGTTAACTTTGTTGTAGCTTTCGCTGTAGGCAGCTGGTAATAATATTTTAATGAATCAACTTTGAAAAGTTCATATAAACATAAATCCTATTTTATCTAATAAATCGCAAAACATAGAACAAGTATCGTCAGTTGCAGATTTTGACGCGTTTTAACCTACCATGGTTATCATTAGAGGAATACGGCGAACAAGCTAAGGAAGATAATAGCACATCTTAAATATAAGGTAAAGAAATCAGATAAGTATCTGTCATTCGTAGTACTCTCGAATTTATTGTACTTTACTTTAAATGCTGGTTACATAAGGTTGTCGCTACACGTATATAAGTTGAACAATTAAACAATCATTTATTTTCTTCTTTAAACAGTATCGGCGGTAAATACTTATGGATTCTGTTGAGCAATTACTTTTTTCACGCGTCCAGTATATACACTACCGTGCGTACATGAAAATTTGTAGACTGATAGATTTGGAGAGAAGTAGAAATTGATCCTTGTTATCCAACCTCATGATTCTATGTGAGTTGAATGTGATGTTGACTTTTGCACTGCGGAAATTCTACAGAGTGATTTTATATCTCAGCCGTGCCATGATTGAATCCGGTAGGAAGCCTCTATATGCCCAGTTTTGGAAAACTTGTAGTACGAATCGGATATGAACGGATGTTGACATTTGTGAACCGATCCGAGTAGTTTTTAATTAGAAAAAGTTTCTTCAGGTAGCCTAACTCTTCCTCAATCTAGTGTTCTGTGCAGATTTTCCTGATTCGGTTTACCACGTTGTTAACTTGGTATCTTTTATCGGATGTTGGTATACTACTGGTATATTAAATGTATTGCACAGTGAAATTAGACTTTCTTCGTGTTGCCATTGTCAAACCACGATTTTATTCTTGAGTGTGCTGAATGCACACTTTGTTATTAAATGTGTTTTCTCTTACTAATAATATATGTATTTAGAAAGAATATTCCTTGTGTTCCTGGATGATAAATCATTACTTATTTCGTAGGAAGAAGAACGCAATCATTGCTTAATTGAACAAACTTATTTCTAAATGTTTTGCGAATATTTACTAAATCTATTTCGATTAAGATTATATAAAGGAAAATTTTAATTTCGCGTTGATCATAAAAAAATAGCACCGTCCGCAAAATCAGCAATTTCTGACCATTTATTTGAAACGGAGCAATAAGTAGGCACAATTATTTTCTCCATCCATCACAGTTGGAGGTCGAACAAATTCTCAAAGATTTATAAAACACTGTAAATCAAAGAGCAAAAGTCCTGCTGAATTTTTAATAAATTGATCAATGCAATATTGTATTGGATTACCCATGAATAAGTTAGAACATTACTTCTTTTCAGCAATAAAAGCAAACTCTAATTGTACAGACTTCATCAAATGTAACATTATCAATAAACGAGGCGACAGCTTACACATATGGTCGAAAAAATGGACACGAAGTAGATGTGCCGCAATACATTGGAAGACTACAGGATTTGCAAGTCACACAAACTTTACAATTTGAACATTATACGCAAAATCGTACAATGAAAAAAAATAAACAAACATGAAAGACATTTTCATCAAGTTTGTGAGCGTGATATAAACACCTATCCCTATCATTTAACCAATCGCACAACATAATAAAGTAAAATGTTTACGGGTATACTAGAGATGAGAACCGCGTGTCTAATTTTCTATAACCTTTGTCTTCGTGCTCTGATGATAATCATGGGAGGTCGAAACGCGGCGGTACGTTTGACTGACTTTAATTTTTTTCTATATTATGCAACTGCTTAGCTGCAGTAGGATTGGTATTTATAAACTACCTTGACTTCAGCATCATGCATCATAAATTTAATTGATTTTGAAATGTAATTATGTAATAGGTGTTGCGCACCTAGTAAACAATTAGTTCAAATATTACGATAAGGATAAACCAAAGACCATGAAAGGAAAGTGGAATCTTGTTTACTTTTATTTCGTGCTTACAAGAGACTTATCAGTAGGAGCCAGTAATACTCACAATTCCCAATATATATTTTTGTGAGAAACGTGTTAGTAATGTAAAGTATTATTTTTCAACATTCCTCACCAAAATATATTCTAGATAAAAGGTATAATACCGGCGCCTACTGATGAGTAATTAGTAAGCACGAAACGACTGTGCAAATGAGATTATACATTCCGTTCATGCTGTCTTTGTTTTATCTTTCTTGTTCTGTTTAAACGATTACTATGTTTTTTTGTCAGGAACGACAAACTGTGGATTTATGTGGCGAATCAATTGGGTAAACTTTGGTACAGATCTGCTTCTTTATCGATGTTGGACCACCTGAAACCGAATATGATTGTAGGATTATTCTGTTTCATCGTAAACAGTCAATGAAATTCTGTTTTATAGCATTTAGACAAGTGCGAAATGCGCTACGAAGCAAATAGTTTATTGAATGTATGTGTGAATTAATAGGCATAAGAAGCCAACACAATATTAGGAACATGCGCTTTGTCGATAAATATTGAATATCGCCAACTCTAACTGGGAGTATATCTTCATTTCAATGGAGACAATAATCTCAATTTGAGTTATTTTACGCGTTCATACGCATTTATCTATCAATAAATCATGGAATTGGTATAAATTAAAGCTTTCTCGTATATTATATTACACTTTAATTCAATTACACATCCACTGGATGCACGGTGTCTTTTACACAATGAAAAATCAGGGAATGAGATGCTTGACTTTATATGTGTATAAATTTATATATGAATATTCAAATTGAAATGATAGATAAATGTAGGGTTTTAGCAGTAAAAACAACAACATTGCGTAAGATAGTAAAATGAATTTCATCTAATTGTCCTGTTTCGCTCATGCTCATAACTCAATTGATAACTAAAATTCCCGTAACAGGGATTAGAACACGATTGCAATTGATTAGTAAATTATCGATTTACACATTTTGTTTAGTTTTTCCTCCAGGTACATTTTCTGGGGTGTTTATTTTCACTAGAAGATTCAACCAGCCAGCCCAATCTGTGATTTTGCGCTTTTCTTATTGAAAACTTGAGAAACGATGTCTAATTAATTTTTGATGATAGGATTTGCTTTGCAATATTTTTATGATATAAATTGTACTTTGCCTAACGTATATATACTTTTATACACTTTTATGTATCCCTATATAAATTTGTGTGTGTTATTGTGCGTGTGAGCATGGTTGATACCACATTGTGGAAGAACATATTTAATGTGTACTGTGGCACTTTAATGCATACGAATTGAAGAGTGAAAAGAACAGGTTAAGCCAACTGACGTGAGCAAACATATATCAGGTGTTGGGCATAATATCGGCTCTTACTGAAGTATAGCTTTTAAATCATGAGAGCATGCTAAATGGAATTAACCTTTTAAATATACCTGTCTTAGTTGCCTGATTGAATATGACATAAATTTAAAAAACGAAATCATATAAAATTTATTATATAATTGTTAAAAGTTCCTTTGTGTTTAAATGTATTTTGATGTTGATTTTCTAACTGACAAGTCAACCTTAAAACTTTCTAGTAACAATGTAATAATCGATCAGATTTGTACTATGAAACCGAAAATAAATTCCATTTATTAATTTAACACTCACAGATGAACAAAATATTGTACCTGTCAAAACATTTCTTTGCGGTTCTTTTATTAGTCAATTTGGTCTTTTCTACGTACTGTTGCATAAATTAGTTGACTTTAATAAACGCAAAGCCACACGTGTATAGAGAAATTCTACATATTAAATCATCGAAGTCTTACGCAGAAATATGATCGATATTTAAATTGAACGACGAAAAGTGCATATTTTTACTCGCTTGAAAATTAATGCTAATTTCTGTTACAAACATTGATTAGAGAACAGATTCTGACTTTATTTTGATGTATCTTAGTTAATCAAACATTCAAGGTGTCCTTTCCATATGCAAAAACTGAAAGAAATTTTACCAATACAAGAATAGTTTCTCTCTCATATTCTTCTCAATTATTCACAAATGAACATCTCTCTGCATATAAATTGAAAGGCTAGAAAAATGAAAACAAGAAGAGGTTGTGTTATAAGAGAAGAACCATTCAAGTTAGCACATTTTTATATTCAAAGTTTCGCTTTACATTTTCTATGCAAATTAGTAAGACACGCTGAATTATGTGCAATTTTCCGGTTAGAATTCAAAATATTAGCAGAATTCGATTACTAAAATTATATATTCATTGTTAATTTGTCTTTTTTATCATGTTTCCATCGTGCTTTGAAGTTAATCAGAGAACATTCAAATTCGTATTTACCTGCGAATGATAGTGGCTTTGCCATGTTGTACAAATAATTAAAAGATTTCGACAGGTGTCTTAATAAGTCCTTAATCCTGACCGACATATATAGCTGTTACCACATCTTGCGTAATGAATGATTGTCCAATTGAATATCTTAAATGATTCTGGAGTAATCTGATTGCGAGCGATTCAATAAATGAAAAACTTTCTCGGTAAACTGACGAAAATACAATAGTTCATGTTGATTAGAAAATTAATTGCTAAGCATTTTTATTCTCAAATTGGTCAATACTGTGTTTACAGGAAGGTTACATTATTTTATGTCTCGTTTACGTTCAGAGAATTGATAGTTAAAGCTAATCAGACTGTCAAAATTTCGTTGCCTATAGGTTTCCTTTTAGAATTGGTCATTTAAAGTATTAAATAAAATGTTTTTTTAAACTGAGCTTTCATTGATACCTAATATATCAATTTTGTTGGCAAGAGAACTTTAACCTTTCAGCTGTCTGATTAAAAGTCGAATCGATTTAGAGATGGCGACGAAACCGCAATTTATTAATGAGATATGTCGCTTCTCCTCTTTGGTTAGTCGACAATTCAGATATGTAGATATGAGCTAAACCTTATACTCAACTGTACGACGAACAAATTTCACACTAAAATATGGCACGCTTTAAGAAATATTTTATTATGCTTTTTAAATTATATTTCTAATTTTGTATTCTTCAAAGGATAAAAATACATACATGTAAGTTTTATGCGTGAAATACCTAGTGAACATTGTGCAACACGGGTGGCACATCTAGTAACAAATCAGTTCATATATGATCAGAAGGATAAACCAACGACAGTATGAACGGAACATATAATCTCGTGCACATACATATATAAGTGTGTATATGTCTATGTAAGTATATGGTTCATTCTCGTTGTATTGCAGAGTGATGCCTGAGATCTGGTCATTGAAGAAGAAAAACTCAAATGCAAACCCCCCGCACTAAGAATGGGCGACCTATTGTTCTTTTACAGTCCAGATATAACCATGAACGACTCATGGTTATATAGCAGTGAAACATTAGTCACTTTTGGCTTTTGTATGGCTCTACATGATGATGATGATGATGTTGATGATGATGATGATGATCAGTAGGAGCCGGTATTACGCCCTTTGCACACTGAAATGTGGGAAAATAAGACAGTACAATCTCCAATACGAATGTGTAAACCTGCAGTAGTTAAGCTAACTTCATATAAAGTCTTCGACAATGCGACTTCAAAGTCAACTCACTATATATATAATATTTATACCAAGCCTGTAAAGGGTAACAACACTATGGCTATTGTTTCAGTACCTGATACCAACACTATGTTTGCCGGAAAGGTAAATGGTATCAACACAAATTTTAGCTCTCCGCCCCAAACTGTATCTATTCTGGTCATATTTGAACTTATTTGTTACTAGGTGCTCAACACCTAACACATAATTGCATGTATATTAGTTCTCCGCCACAAACAGCACATTTTGACAAGTTTGTTGATATAGGACCATGGAGATATGTCAACGTCAGAATGAAAAATGCGTAGTCTCGTGGAATCATTCCGCCATACTAGCTGACTATTCATCAGTAAGAGCCAAATATTCAACACAAATCCGTTGCCTATAAAGTAGAATGGTGCTAGATACACGAGCGGTGAAATTCCCCATATATTTGCATACAAAATAATCACTCAGCTTAACATATTGTCGTTATCAGTGCATTTTAAAATCTCCACACTACATATAATATTTAACGATATTGTGAACAGCGACATTTCCATTTTTTGGGAGATTGGCAAATGATCACGAAAAACGTCAAAAAAAAAATTTGTAAAACCTGCTTAATCAACAAGGACCTACGTCAACGCCCGCACATGCATGCGTGGTGTACGCGTTTCTAGTAAATCGTCACTTTGGTGTTAAATCACATTAATTTCATTGGTATGAGTGTACACGTGCAGCGATGGATAACTTCTTAATCCAAAAACAAACGAGAGTATATACACATAGGAATGACGTATCTATAGAGTCGTCAGTATGTGTTATTAAGTCATTCTAATTGCATTTCAATGGGTGTACACATTCCCCACATACACGCACACACACACATATGACATACACTTACCCAGTGAAAAGACAGTTATGCTTAAGAGATCTAGAAATAAGTATAAATGAGGCAGTTTAAACTAAATTTACCACGACATATTGATTGTCAAATTGTTTGTGGGATATGCTTTCCGTTGGAAAAGGCTTCCGAAACCAAATGTCGAAATATTCGAGTCAATTTGGAGACAGTGATTGCAAACACCATGCTCAGCCCAACAAGGTAGTTACAGTTACTGACACACTTAAACCTTCCATTATCATCGTCAGAGCCCATGTGACCGGCGGCAGTTTTGTCATTTTGTGCGACTAGTTAGATACAATTTAATTGGAGATTACTTCGAGCTCGAACTTGATTTAAATAATTGTTAGCACCACCCACTATCAATGATTATTTTATTATTATTATATATATATATATATATATATATATATATATATATATATATATATATACGTATATGGCAGCTGCAGTCATTAATGTTCATAGAATTGTACAGCCGACATTTACAGTCATGTAAAATGCTGTTAGAAAAGACTAGGGGTGAGAACCATATCCTATTCAGTTTATATATATATATATATATATATATATATATATATATATATATCAAGCAGTGCAGAAAAATAACTTAAAAACCGACGAATAAACTTTTAAGCCGCTTGTTGCCACTCAATGGTATCGAGAACAACTAATCAAAACTGCAAGATGCTGAGAGAAACATTCAATCACTGGGTTGTCAAATTGCAAGACTGAACGACAGCGAATACACTGCTTTCACTAAGAAGATAGAAACGCTGATGAAAATAACAGCTGACAAAGAAACCAAGGACCTCACGAGGGACCTGGACAAATGTCCTACACAATCAAAATTTCCTACGAACCCAGACACATTTATTCACAATTACTCAAAAGTGATCTTGTCAAAACACCAGAAAGTATTACTCTCCTTAGGAGCAAAATTCTGCGTAGTCAAGAAAAACTTAAGTGAACGTGACATTATTGACATTCAGGCTGGAACGGAAAATTTCTACAATGACTTAGCGAAAGACACCGCCCCACATGCATTCAATGGACAAGGACTGAAAGCTGAGATAGTAAGCGCACTAGAACAATACAAGAAGGAATTTAAAGGCAGCCAAATCATCACAATACAGCACATTGACGAACTCAGAAAACTACAATCAGACAAATCTATACGACTTGCCATACCCAACAAAGGATCAGGAATTATCATACTTGAAGCCGACGCTTATCGGAAGTGTCATGAACGATACCATAAATGATCAATCTAAATTTAAGCATGACATGAAACAGAAAGATGATTCAACGAACATCGAATCAAGAATTTATGCAATTTTGAAGAAGATAGAAAAACACGTTTTAACCTCGGTGGCTGATTCCGATATTAGATCAACACTCATAGAAGACATCCAAAAGGCAAAACCCGTCGGAACAAACACCGCAAGATTGTACGGCAAACCAAAAACTCATAAAGTCGTGACAGCCTAAGGAGCTCCCTCGATGCGGCCTATTATGTCAATGATCAACGCTCCACAACATAAACCAGCCAAGTTTCTCTGCAAAATACTTCAACCAATACGAAGCATCATAAACGCAAACACTATCAAGGACTCCTTCGAACTAGCAAATGAACTGAAGGGGAAGAACATCCTACAGAATAAAATGGTCTCGCTTGACATCTCATCCTTATTTACAAACATACCACTGGATAAGACAACGGAGATCTTGTGTGACCTCATCAAAAATGAGTTTTTGATTTCCCTATAGACACCAATGACATCAAAGACCTCATATTAGCATGTACTAAAAACGTGCAATTTACATTTGAAGGGATATACTACCGCCAGATCAATGGTGTAGCTATGGGAAGTTGCATCGCACCCCTCCTGGCAGATGTATACATGTATCATCTGGAAAAAACGAGCCTAAAAGGTATAATTGACCAGTGCGCACTCTACAAAAGGTATGTAGATGATATCTTGTTGTTCATCTCAGAAGCAGCAGACCCTTCCGAAATCCTCAAACAAGCAAATGGAGCCGATCCAGACATCAAATTCACTCTCGAGGTAGAGAAAGACGACAGTTTTCCATTCCTTGACATCAAACTCACTCGAGAAGCAAACGGAGATTTGACACTGGCCATATATAGAAAATCCACTTTCACCGGACAATGCATTCACTACAACAGCAGTGTGCCGAAATCCCACAAAAGAAACTTAGTAAACAACCTAGCAAACAGAATCAGGAAGATCTGCTCTGAACACAAGATTGAGGAAGAACTGGGCTACCTCAGGAAAATTTTGCTAATGAACAACTACCCAGAGCGTTTCATTGATGTCAACATCAGACCATGGCAGATTCGTACTAGAGAGGATACCGGCAAGCAGGTTTTCCTAAACTTACCATTTAGAGGCGACGTACCAGCCTCAATAATTGCACGGCGGCTGAATAGAATAACTAAGGACAACTTTCCCTGTGTTAAAGTTGATATGACATTTAGTACACAGAGAATCATGAGATTGGATGCCAATGATCAATTGCCAATTCTCTCCAAATCATTCATAGTCTACAAATTCTCATGTATTTGCGGTAGCACATATATCGTACGTACGAAGAAGCAATTTATAAGCAGAATCCGGCAACATTTGCCACAGAAATTGATTTAAAAAGGCTTGGCACCGTCAGGAAAATCAGCTATTTCCGATCATATATTGGCAACGGGGCACCCTGTCAATTCGACCAATTTCACAATTCTACATAAAGCAAAATCAGAAAAATTATTATTTATCTACGAAGCCCTTTACATAAAACAACAAGCACCTGACCTTAATATTCAAAAGTTTCATCAACATGATATTCTAATCGACTGGCCAAGAATAACAAAATTCAAAACTGAAGTGGAAATAACAGAGGCGCATACGATGACAGAAGTCTCCAAACAATGTGTGCGTTCAATACTGCAATCCATACTGGCGCTGTTACCATGTGGAAATTATAAATTTGCGCAACAAGGTGAAACGATCAACTACACTGGGGAAAATGGCACTCGTACATGTAACAGTGAACAATGCGCACAAATGGTTAATTCTCAAGCCATCAAAACAATAATGACCAGATCTCAGACATCACTTTGCAATACTGCGAGAATGACCTTTACATGCAAACACGCACACACACAAATACAAACACATACAGACTTACCAACCAGCCAAAACAAGAAACAAAAGTAAAAGCGAGTCAGATTTGTTACCACTAGCATAAACAATTGTAAGCCCAAAATGTATATATATGTATGATTGAAAAGCGATGATTAGTATTCACGAAATAAAGGGCCTTTATCCACTTTGTTATTAATGTTTTTTCTTCCTAATTAGACATATTTATATATATATATATATATATGGATTGAGGTTTGATCCTCACTATTCAATTTGCCATCGTACTCTGATGATAATCAAGAATGGAAGAAAGGCATTAGTACATGTGATTTCTATGCTGTTGAACGACATGTTAAATACAATGGAATTGGTGTTTACTTCAAGCTCACAAACTTTAACTTAATAATTGTTAACACCACTCGCGCAATCAGTGGTTGTTTAATTGTATAATTTATATATATTTGTCGAAAGAAGCAAAATGTTAATGTTCGTTAGTGTAAAGGAATTGTGCAGCCGACATGCCATTTTATCAAGTACTGTATATGCTATTTTACCTACGGTAATAACTGAAAATCATATTTTCCATTATTGTGTATGCATTACAGTTTGATCCCCGTTATTCATCTTTCTGTCGAGCTCTGATGACGATCGTGGGAGGTAGAAACGCGTACGCACGTGTTACTGGCGGTAGTTTTTAAATGTTGCACGACAGTTTATAAACAAAGGATTGGTGTTTATACCAAGCTCAAAAACTCTCTTTAAATAATTGTTATCACCACTCGCGCAATCAGTGAATGTCTTAATTGTAGATCAGACTATTTTTTAAATGAATGATTATGTGCTGCTCCGTCTATAGTCGTTAAATTAGAGATAACATTTCAATTTGCATCAATTGCGGAGACGTTGATTTGAATAAGTTAACATTTTTTTCAGTTGCTTTGACTTCATGTATTAGTACAACATATAGAAGATAATTGTAATTTGTGGCACGAATATTGCTAATATTAACAAATGCACTTATTAAATAGACCTAAAATATCAAGTTACAATGAATTAATGTCACGTAGCATGATTTTTCAGAATTTTAAACACTGCTTATTTAAATTTTATCGTTATATCCATAAAATGATAGTTTATTTAAACTATTTAAATCCGTATCGAAGGCGTAAAGATCTATATAAATTTACCATCGTTTGTAGATGTAGCGAAAGCTCAGCTAATCTTCCTCATTATTGTTAAACTATTTCAATTCAATCAACGAGGTTAAATTGACAATTTGTGTGTAAATAAATAATATAGGAATTTTATCACACTTCTCGGAAATGCATGTAGGACCTATATTCTTCAATTACAAAAAACATTAATTACCCGATAGTAATAGAAATAGGTACATTTAATGCGACACAGTAATGCTTTTGCTCCATCTTATCAATTACTTTACCTGAAATATTAACCAAAGTAATTTAATTTTGCTATGGTAGAATAACAGTCTACATTAAAAGCGTACACAAAAAGTATATATCAGTCGCAACAGTTCAAAATGAAGAAATGTAACCAAGCGCATATTTACTTGGGGCTTTGCGACTGGCGGTAGTTTTGTTATGTTGTTCGACGATTGGTTAAATACAATTGGATTGGTGTTTACTTAAAGCTCGTAAACTTGATTTAAAGAATTGGTACCACCACCCGCAAACAATTATTGTTTATTGTTTGTCTATATATATATATATATATATATATATATATATATATATATATATATATATATATATATATATATATATGTATGTGTGTGTGTGTGTGTATGTATTATTGGGGCGAAAGCTACAAACAGCTTATGTTCGTGACTGCATTGAAATTGTGCAGCCGACATTTCCAGTCAAGTTCAATGTATGCGAGACTGCTAGAGGTGAGAGCCGCATATCTAATTTTGATTTCCATATATACGCAATGCGGTTTTATCTTCGATAGTCAGTTTGCCGTTGTACTCTGATGATGATCATGGAAGGTCGAAACGCGTCAGTGCGTTGCAGCTGGCGGTAGTTTTGTTATTTTGTTCGACGACAGGTATAAATACAATGGGATTGGTGTTTACTTCAAGCTTGCAAACCTGATTTAAAGAATTGTTACCACCACCCGCGCAAACAATTATTGTTAAATTGTATTGTCTATATATGTATATGTGGCGAAAGCTACACACAGCTAATGTTCGTGACTGCATAGAAATTGTGCAGCCGACATTTCCGGTAACGTACAATGTATGCAAGATTACTAGAGGTGAGAGCCGCATATCTAATTTTTCTTTCCATATATACGCAATGCGGTTTGATCTTCGACAGTCAGTTTACCGTCGTACTCTGATGATGATCATGGAAGGTCGAAACGCGTCAGTGCGTTGCGGCTGGCGGTAGTTTTGTTATGTTGTTCCAAGACTGGTTAAATACAATGGGGTTGGTGTTTACTTCAAACTCACAAATTCGATTTAAAGAAAACGCGGAGAGAGTTTGCCAACCTTGATTTAGTTAATTATCACCACTCGTGTAACAATAAATTTCCTGATATCTATGTTTCAAACTTTCAAAAAGCCTGCCAAGTATATTAGAACACGAAGAAGATGAATTTTACTGCTCTTGTATGTGCTTCCAAAGAAATATATTCATTGCAAATTAAAAAGAAGAATTTACCATAAACCAACTTGATATGCGCAAGTTGCAATTGTGTGGAATTCTGATATGAATTAGCAACTGATGGCATCTGTTTCTGAAGAATTGGAAAAATGATAATTCATATACCAAAATATGAATATTAAAAATCATAAAATGAATTTAAACATTTCGATTAATTGCGAATTTTAGAAATTTATTGTAGCGAATCTAGGCATGGCAAAAAAATATTTACAATTAGTCGATGACCTCAAGTTTAAATAGAATTTACCATATATACAAGCATAAGTGTTTTTAGCCACTTGCGAAGGTTACTAAACCGGACGGTTCACCAATGGAGTAAAATATATTTGCAATTTAAGCGACAGTGTCAAATCGATTTGTGACTATACATCTTAAATTTCTCTACATGTGTAAAACTTCCCACGTACTTTCACAAGATGGTACCAGAAAGATACTCACCACAATAAGTAGCAAAACTGAATTAGCAATTTGTGATTTATGTCAGCAGAATCAAGATGTTCAGGCTTTGAGCCTGAACACGATTTGATGCAAGTAAAAGAATTCATGTTCGCCTATATTCACACGCTTGCCCCTTTTTTAAATTTGTGTTTGCTTGTCTTTTTGGAAATATAACTATGTTTCTTTTTTCTTCTAACAGAGGAAGAATACTCTGATTTCTAATTTCTGTGGCGTATGTAACTTTCAAATTATCCAAAAATGACACCAATTTGTATTGCGAGACTGATGATGAGAATTTTCAAATAATGTTTGACGAATTTAAATAAGCAATATTCCACTATCTAAACCATTCCTACCTTAAAAGTAACAATAAAGAGCTTAGACTCGCGTCATTATGGTGCTAGTTGAAAAAATATTTATTATTCTACACGAATGTCATACGTGTGTGGTCAACTCCTGTCAGCAAATATTGATTTCAAATGTGAATGCAATCGAACACGCAACAAAAAAGCTTCACTACGTATGCGCCAGTGGAAACATGGTTTGTAACCACATAGAAATTTTGCAAATAAAATTGCAATTAATTCCATTTGTGCGATTTTCTGAATGGCAAGGTAACATATTTTCAACATAAATTAGATTAATTTAAAAACGAAAATGAAAAGATATGCATATACTTATCTAAATTATAATTCCAGGTATTTTGCGATAAACTTTGATGGTACGATCTGAAAATTTTTGTTAGATAGCAAACACAATACATCAAGTGGTCTGGTTTCTTACTGCATGAGTACTCACTTAGTACTTTACTTCATTGCCGCGACCGGGCATCAAACCAAGGCGCATTTGTTTCAGTCTTGTATTACATCCATTACGCAATCCATGCCGCACACCACCTGTGCTTTACAGTAATATTCTAACTTAGGTATGTTGTTTAGTCTTCCCTTTCGGTGTATCTTATTCGACATAGCTTTTGATAAAACGTTAAAATTCGCTATCCCCAGTCTGTCATTGCCAAATGCCACGCTAGAGCAGTTCTGGTAAATTGTTGATAATCGTAGATTAAGGAAGAAACCAGTCTACTTGATGGGCCTCATTTGTTATCTGAATCAATTTTTGGTATATTCTGACAACAAATATAAAAATAATATCCTGTCATTGTACTCTAATTTGATATCTCACACCCAGAAGCCATGCCGTCCGTTCTATAAGGACAGACGGTGAAAAATTAGTTAAAATTTTAAATAGAAAGAAGTACTGTAAATAATCCACCAGCAAGAAAGACTGACGAATAAAAAGATAAGTTGCTATGGTAGTGCAAAGCAGAGGTGTCGTAGTGGATGAGCCGCAAGACTCTTTTTTGAATACGCCCTGGTCTGAGTGCAGGCAGCGGCAAATCCGACAAGAACTGATGAGTATCTAATAAAGACGAAAGGGTCTACTTGAGGAATCGTATGCGCGTGCACTTTCAGAAGAAAGAAAATCGGCATTACTTTCAAACTTCAGTTCCAAATAAAATTATAAATTCAATGCAATGCGCGACCTTTCTGGCGAAGTGGAAGAGTTACAAAAACAAAAAACAAAGGCGCTATTTTTCCAATCCAGGCCATGGCCATCTTAGCATGTACTTCCAAGATGCCCAATAATATTGTCTACATGTGATGTTTGGTGCTATTCGTCATTTTTACTGATGTTATACATAAAATCAGATTATGCCCACTTATTTATAAACATATACTTAAATATATATACATATATACACATATATATCAGAATAAACTAGACATTGCCAAAGGGGGAGCAAAGAGAATTCAGCCGGCAGACCAGTTTTGTCCTAATTTGGAACTCATAAAGTACTGTCCAGGATTGAAATGAGCATTTGTTGCGCGGGACAGTGATAACAATTACTTAAGTCAAGATTGCGATCTGGATATAAACTCCTGAACCATTATGAACATACATTATTCAGTAGCAACTAAGTATTGCATATTACGATCGCAACCTTGATTTAAGTAATTTCTATCACAGCCTGCGCAACCAATGTTCGTTTGATTTTATAAATTTTCATTCTAAGAGCACTTGCCTTTGTAACGTGGCATCTGATATATAGTGTCAAATATTGGATGGTTAGTAGGAAATTCAGGTTTAAAGAGATGCCACTTAAAGGAAAGTCTAACAAAGAAACATTAGTTAGTATACAACTAAAATTTGTATATAATGTGCGGCAGGGTTCCTTAGTGGTTAGAGCACCAGATTCCGAATCAGACATGCCCGGCCTATTGGACAAAGTGCCTTTTCTACAATATATAATGCTTAGTTTAATTCATTGTACCCTTTTTATGTGCAAAAACAAAAAGAAATTTTATCAGATATAAGAAAATTTTCTTTCGCATGGTCTTCTCAAATATCTACTCATGAACATATCTTTATATATAAATTGGAAAGCAAAACAAGATAGAAATACGTGAACAAAGCGAGTGTGAAAAATAGAAACCAATCAAATTGCGTGCGTCACATCCAGTTCAAACTCAATGCTTGTACGTGCTTCTTCTGCTTACATAAATCCGGCTGCAATTTGTGAAAGAAAATTTTCTTATATCTGATAAAATTTCTTTTTGTTTTTGCACATAAAAAGGGTACAATGAATTTTATTAAAGCTTGCATTTCAAAAGAAGCTTAGTTTAATTCTGAAAAGTGTACGTTCATAAGGGGTCAGGTGTTTTTTATCAAGATCGAAAACTTGATTAAAGTAACTTTCCAGGATTTGGCGACGTTATGCAACCGCAACAGATTAACTAGACTAATTAGAGAGTCAATTGAAATAAAATCAGGAAAAGGTGTAATGAATGTAACATCGGTAGAAAAATCATTGGGCCCAATATTTAATGAAGCATTTTCTATGGTCAGAAAACGTGAGGCTGCGGAACATGAATTAAGTGGGAACCTAAGTAAAAAACCTCGCTTATAGAAAACTAATTGCGAATGATCTGTACCAATATCAATTTCCTATATACTTATTTTTCTCAATAAAAATGTTCCAAAAGACGGTATACCGATTTAGCAAGGGTTAGTAGATAGAACATTAGATAAGACACATTTGACTTACATTGTCGCTTATATTTTCTATATTTATGTAAGGTAGGAATATCTTAATAAATGTATAATACGTTAGTCATAGAGAAGATATTCATGGTTAATAGCTACCATGTATCCTTTTAAGAGGAAACCAAAATGTGATAGATAGACGGATATATAGATAGGCCTATGGGTAGATTGATAGGTTTATTCTATACACATAATATATATATATATATATATATATATATATATGACTCACACTGTTGCTTATATTTATATATATATGTTTTTATACATATTTATATGTATTTTATATATTTATATAAGGTGTGAATAAATAAATATACAATTTGATTAATTGGTAAATAAAAAAAAAACAGTAAGAAAAGAATAAAATAATAATTTGAAATATGCAAACGTATATATATATATATATATATATATATATATATATATATATATATATATAAAGGATTAGGGATGTTGGTCTCATACTGTTGCTTATATTCATATATATGTTTTTATACATATTGACATGTATTTTATATATTGATATAAGGTGTGACTAACGTAATAAATAAATATATAATAAGAATAGAAATTATTCATATTTAATAATTATCAGTGGTCCTTTTTCTCTCTCTCTATATATATATATATATATATATATATATATATATATATATATAAGGTTTTACGATATTATATTTAGATATATGTGTAATGAAGTATTTTAGTCATATCAGCAAATATTCTTATGCAATTATTTCCAAAAGTTGATTAACTTCGCATTGTGCTTACGATTAGTTTTTTGAAAAACGTTAGTTGTCCAGGCTATCTCTATCTTTCTCTCTTTAATCGTTCACCTAAGCGTCGATATAACATTCACTCTCCATCCATCTACGTTACTTGCTGCTCCATATTTGAACTAGTTTGTTGCTATGTGCGCAATACCTCACACACCATTGTATACATTAGAGTTCCCGGCTTTAAATAAAATACAGTATATGATAGTCAAGGTTTTAGTTTTAGCATTTTTAAATTTTGATTACCGTGACATAGTAGCAATACAGTTATAACAAATAACAAAAGGTTCGATACTGTCTCTCTCCCCTAAAATATTCTGCATACGAGATGAGATGAGGTATAGGTGAGGTAATGATTGGTCTGCTAATTATAACAAGTTATATATTGAGTTTAGTTACTGAGACAAATCCTATGATTAAAATAGTGTTGAGTCAAATATATATAAATAGAATGGTTTTGGAACGAGGTTACCACATTTGCTTAAATCTGCTATTGTGATCAGTGTTGTGTTGCCTGATGATGGTGCTGGAAAGTAGGCACCGAAACGTCGCCAGTAAACAAAGATATGATAGAACCGCATTTCCAATTGAAGTAAAAATGAGTCAACCCGATCAAAGACAAAACAAAATTGGAAATAGTGACAAATCGGATCTTTGTGTAACTGCCCGTGTACAGCTACTACCCGCGTACGCAAAACGCGGCATTGATAATCTGAATGCTTACACACCGCAAAATATTGAGTTTAAATCCTATTTGAGGATGAAATATGATGCGACAGTGGTCACACTTATGAATCAGTACAAGCGGAAGAAGATGCAGATTGTAAGGCAAGTGGAAAATACCTCGTTCCTTAATAAATGTTTAAAATTTAATGTTATACCGAAATGTTTTAGATTTAAACTTTCTTTCGTTTTGGATAAAGTAGGAAATACTCTTAAGCATGAGCTTTGTTTACATTTAATAAAAATATCGATTAAGAAACTAAACAAACGTAAATTTGAACTGATTAGAGAGAAGACAAAAATAAGGTCCATATTACTGGCGAGATTAGGTATGTTGGATTTCAAACATATTGAAGATTTCACAGACAAAACGAGGGATAATGAAATTAAAAAAATTAGACAAAGGCATGAAAAAAAATTAGCAATATTGGGAATTAATTGCCCTTTGAGAAATACGAGAATTGAAGAGGTCATGTCCAAACGTTTTAGTTAATTTATCGAGAATGGATCTCAAGGAAGACCAAAAACAAATCCTTAATCTTGGACTTAATACTGCGATCCCTATTGATTACGTACCTAGGAATGAGATAATTACAGAAACAGTTAAGATTGCCCAGTTTCTCCCAGAAAAAGATAAGACTAGGTTTGAATTGGATGTGTCCAAAGCGGTGTTAGAGCACAAAGAGGTGAGATGCAAGCAGAGTTATGATCTAAAACGCTTAAGAGCAGAATTATTATCCAATAAAGTAATATGCCTCAAGGCAGATAAAGGTGGTGCAACGGTACTTATGAACCGGTCAGTGTATGAACAATTAAATAATTTAGAGGTCTATAATAAAATAAATAAAGATCCATCTGATAAGTTACAAGGACAAGTTAAGACTATAATTAATAGAATGATTGAGTCGAAGGAATTAGAACCAGGACTTGGGAATTCATTAATACAACGTGACACAGTCCCTCCGAGAGTTTATGGTCTAGTAAAGATTCATAAACAGGGGAATCCACTTAGATTAATCGTTAATGTACAAAACTCACCAACGTATAGATTGTCGAAATTTCTATGCAACAGAATTAGAAAATATACTTATTTCTTAGATTATACTTTAAAAAATACATATAATTTTATTGACATTATTAGTAGATATAACTTGAATGATAATGATAGAATGGCTAGCCTGGACGTTGTATCGATGTATACTAATGTCCCGGTACAAGCAGCATTAGAAAGTGTGAAGCGTTGTTTAACAGAGTTCCCAGAGATAATAGAAGGTAGTAAAATGATGTTAAGTAGTATTATGGAAATATTAAATATTTGTATGTCCTCTACTTACTTTAAGTTCAGAAATGAATTTTATAAACAAGTTAAAGGTGTCCCTATGGGACAACCACTATCAGTCCCGGTTGCTAATATTTTTATGCACTATTTTGAAAAAAATCTGTTGTTAAAATCTCCTCTTAAGCCAAACTTGTAAATTTGGAATCATGGGGATAATGAGTTAAATAAATTCCTCGAATTAGCCAACCAATTAGGTGAATTAAAGTTTACATTGGAAAAAGAGAATAATGATGAATTACCCTTTTTGGATGTGAAAATAAAACGGAATGGTTCCAGATTGGAAAGAGATATTTTTAGAAAAGAGACTTATTCAGGACTACTTCTTAATTTCTTATCAAATCACCCATATGGAATGAAAATAGGCATTCTTAAATCCATGATATTAAGAAGTCTTAGAATAGTGGATATAGAAAATAGAGATAAGGAAATGAGGAGATTAAAAGAAATATTCAAACTAAATAGCTATGTCAAGTATAATAGATAGATTAATAGATGAGATGTTACAGAGATTTAACAATAATATAATAAACAAAGTAAAGAAGGAAACGGAACCGGAGAAGCACAAAATTATGGTATTACCTGATTCTAAATTGAGCAGGAAAATTAGAATAATAGCAGCTAAATACAATATTAAAACAGTTTTAAGACAATCGCTTACTATAGGCAATAAACTACCTAACCAAAAAGAAAGAGTAGAACCCCTCGAGACATCAGGAGTATATGCGATACCTTGCAAAGAATGTAATCTCAGGTATATAGGCGAAACCATGCGACCTATAAAGGTTCGTAGAGGTGAACATAAGACAGCCTGCAAATATGGACACATTCAAAGATCAGACCTAGCTAGGCATTCGAAGGAAACGGGTCATGAAATAGACTGGGAAGGATGTAAACGCATCGCGTTATGCAACCGCAACAGATTAACTAGACTAATTAGAGAGTCAATTGAAATAAAATCAGGAAAAGGTGTAATGAATGTAACATCGGTAGAAAAATCATTGGGCCCAATATTTAATGAAGCATTTTCTATGGTCAGAAAACGTGAGGCTGCGGAACATGAATTAAGTGGGAACCTAAGTAAAAAACCTCGCTTATAGAAAACTGGTTGCGAATGATCTGTACCAATATCAATCCTAATATACTTATTTTTCTCAATAAAAAATGTTCCAAAAGACGGTATACCGATTTAGCAAGGGTTAGTAGATAGAACATTAGATAAGACACATTTGACTTACATTGTCGCTTATATTTTCTATATTTATGTAAGGTAGGAATATCTTAATAAATGTATAATACGTTAGTCATAGAGAAGATATTCATGGTTAATAGCTACCATGTATCCTTTTAAGAGGAAACCAAAATGTGATAGATAGACGGATATATAGATAGGCCTATGGGTAGATTGATAGGTTTATTCTATACACTAAATTATATATATATATATATATATATATATATGACTCACACTGTTGCTTATATTTATATATATATGTTTTTATACATATTTATATGTATTTTATATATTTATATAAGGTGTGAATAAATAAATATACAATTTGATTAATTGGTAAATAAAAAAAAACAGTAAGAAAAGAATAAAATAATAATTTGAAATAGGCAAACGTATATATATATATATATATATATATATATATTAGGATTAGGGATGTTGGTCTCATACTGTTGCTTATATTCATATATATGTTTTTATACATATTGACATGTATTTTATATATTGATATAAGGTGTGACTAACGTAATAAATAAATATATAATAAGAATAGAAATTATTCATATTTAATAATTATCAGTGGTCCTTTTTCTCTCTCTCTATTTTATATATATATATATATATATATATATATAAAGGTTTTACGATATTATATTTAGATATATGTGTAATGAAGTATTTTAGTCATATCAGCAAATATTCTTATGCAATTATTTCCAAAAGTTGATTAACTTCGCATTGTGCTTACGATTAGTTTTTTGAAAAACGTTAGTTGTCCAGGCTATCTCTATCTTTCTCTCTTTAATCGTTCACCTAAGCGTCGATATAACATTCACTCTCCATCCATCTACGTTACTTGCTGCTCCATATTTGAACTAGTTTGTTGCTATGTGCGCAATACCTCACACACCATTGTATACATTAGAGTTCCCGGCTTTAAATAAAATACAGTATATGATAATCAAGGTTTTAGTTTTAGCATTTTTTAAAATTTTGATTACCGTGACATAGTAGCAATACCGTTATAACAAATAACAAAAGGTTCGATACTGTCTCTCTCCCCTAAAATATTCTGCATACGAGATGAGATGAGGTATAGGTGAGGTAATGATTGGTCTACTAATTATAACAAGTTATATATTGAGTTTAGTTACTGAGACAAATCCTATGATTAAAATAGTGTTGAGTCAAATATATATAAATAGAATGGTTTTGGAACGAGGTTACCACATTTGCTTAAATCTGCTATTGTGATCAGTGTTGTGTTGCCTGATGATGGTGCTGGAAAGTAGGCACCGAAACGTCGCCAGTAAACAAAGATATGATAGAACCGCATTTCCAATTGAAGTAAAAATGAGTCAACCCGATCAAAGACAAAACAAAATTGGAAATAGTGACAAATCGGATCTTTGTGTAACTGCCCGTGTACAGCTACTACCCGCGTACGCAAAACGCGGCATTGATAATTATAAATACTTTGTTTATGCTGACAACTATATGTATGAACCGAGAGCACCTGGTCAAATCTCAATCGCTCAGTGCCAGATGTCAAACATCACCTTGCAATAAGATTGATCCCTACACGCTAACAGACGCGAACATAGGCACATAACCACACGCACTCAAAAATTATTCCAAAATAAACCACCAACAAGAAACAGAAGTGAAACTGAAAATCAAACTAGTTTTCATCCACTTAATCAAATGAAAATCCAGGATGAATTTAAATCATAGATGTGAAATTATAGTTGAGTATTCTTGAAATATATTGGTCATAATCTATAATTAAATCCACTTTTTTATTAAATGCTTTTTCACTTTCTGCAAAAAATATAATACGTTAAGTTCAATGGAAGTGGACATTATTTATAAAAATAAATAAAGATATATCGAAAAAATTTTCCGTACCTCACAACTACCAATCACTTTTGGTTTCCTTCATTTATATTGATATAATACACATTTCGGTATAGAAGTGAAAAGTTATCTTGTCGAAAAGTTTTTATCTATTTTTAAATAATTATTCGTAGCTAAATTTTGCTGCGTGATTTAATTTTCTGTACTTTTAATCAATCGTAAATTTCTTGTTCGGTCTTCCATCTGAAATTGTTACAGCATCGATGAGAAAAATGTTGCTTCATTGTATCGAAAACGTTTATAACATGTAAATCTATTTATACAAAATTATCGTCGCAGGATTAATATAAAATATTTTTAATATTGCGTAAGCAGTGCACAAAATAGATTGCTTAAATCGGAGTAACCGATCGCTTTTCTAGTATTTAGAAAAATTATGTTCAATGTGCCACAAATATGTCAAACATAGTTTGCATAACACAGCACGAATATTGTGCAGATAAAAAATAGCCTATGTTTCGTTGTGGACTATATTCGTAATAATCTCAGTGTTTTATATATACATTGTTTTCATTATGCTAAAGCAAACTTTGTTCATATATATATATATATATATATATATATATATATATATATATATATATATTCGTTCTCAATATAAACTGAGGAATTTCATAATATAGCAATGCAATCCATCAAGTAGAACAATTTGTCGTTATCAGGCACTTATCAAGTGATATATAGAACTTCTGAATTGCGTTTGCTACTCTTTGCAATGTTTATATAGTGTTTCCAGATAGCGTGATGGCGGGTAATTGGAACTTTAGGCAACGAATGTATCCGAATCGGAGAAACCAAAATAATATACTGAAAAAATTTTCAACTTTATGTAATTAAAACTTGCATGTAGTTCGATGCTTAAGTGACGTGATGGATGAGTTTTAAGATGTTGAAAATAATACTCTCTTTTTCGAACAGCGTCCGCGCAGATTTTGCCAAATACTTGATTAGTGCCAATAAATACGAAAACAGTCTTGATTTCTTTTACTTGCAATCTTATGCTATGTTTAGTTCGCACTGGCAACATGAATAAATATGGAAACAGTCGTGGATTAACTAACAGCTGACAATTTGAGCCAGCGTTGAGTTGCTACCTAACTGAACAAATCTGTAATTTATTAAATATTTTGCAAATAATAACTTATGCGATTTTTATGCTATCGAAACCTTATAAATATAAACAAGTATATGTACACCTATATATATATGAATTTATATTGGTTTTTGTTCATGCATTTGTCAATATGCTAGCTTGATGAAAACTGAAGTTGATTATCTTATATTTAAATATTCATTTATAATCCATTTTATCAGACGGAGCAGAAAAATTATTTTCATTACATTTACTTGATACAGAAAATGTTGTAATAAAAGAAAGGTTTCTTTAAACGAAATAAAAACAAAAAATAAAACTAAAGACGAGATTGTCAAGCGATAAATGAAGAATAGGAAAATTTTAATCTAAAGTTACCGAGTTTAGTAATAGTTACTGAAATTGGATATAAACACCAATCCCACAATTTATACATTTGTTATTATTAACAATGTACACTAAGCAATACATAGTATATACTGCCAATGTATGTACATAATGCGACAGGTATTTATATCAAGATCACAACATTTATTCAATTAATTAATTATTAGGGAGAAAAGTATATTTTCTCATTACTTCACAAAATGCTCACCTGTTTATGAGCCTTTTGCCGGTTACTAATGATGTGTAGTCCACAAGCACTTAATTCATAAGTCAACGGGATCACGCCATTTGTTTATGCGGAATTTCAAATATCTTCTTTGTCACATATTACCAGCCTTTTAACTAGATAAAACATAAATAATATTTAAATACATAAATTCTCGATCTACGTAACTGACTATATAGAAATATACTGAAAAACAGCTCTTATTAAACAATCATTGATTGCGCAAGTGATGGTAAAAATACTTTATTTCAAGTTTGCGTGCTTGAAGTAAACACCAATCCCATTGTATTTAACCAGTTGTCGAACAATATATCAAAAAATCTGGTTAAATACAATAGGATTGGTTTTTATTTCAAGCTGGTTACCTTGATTTAAATAAATACCAACTATATTCACTACAACTGTCATTACGACTTTACAACATGGTAAGTTATGTAAACCAATATTATTTTTACGCAAGTATGCACAACTTCTTCTTTTTTATAATCTTCATAATTAAAAAGAAAACCTGAATTGTATTAATAAACATATATTTAAGCTTTTTTAGTTTTTGTCTTCATTGAACACCATTTAGTGTCAAATTCAAAGCAAAATTCCCACTAACTTACCACGATATTTTCATGAAGGAATGGCATAAAATGCATGGGTTTTATATTGCTGGAGAATAAATATATTGCTTTGATCCAATTTGTTGCATGCTTAATATCTAGCCACAGTTCAGACCAATAAATATAATTACTTAAATAATGTTTGCGATCTTGATATAAACACCTGACCCATTATGTACATATATTTGTCAGTATAGTAGAAAAGGAAATTCATCCAGTAGACCAGTTTCGTCCTTATTGGGAACTCATCATGTACAATCCAGAGTTAGCTGTGGGCACGGCTCTAACATGAGCACGTCTGCTTCAGAATCGAATGCTCTAACCCCTGAGCCACCCTGCCGCTAATTTCAATTTTCATTACACATGCACTATATATATATATATATATATATATATATATATATATATATATATATATTATTTTGAAATGCGAGCTTTAATAAAATTCATAGCAGTACTATGAATTTATTTATTTATTTATTTATTTATTGACAAGTAATTTTTAAGGAATAATTGGGTAGGAGTCATCAATTCATTATTGTATTTAAATGGCTTTATTTCGGGAATATGGTTTTCTAAATCATTTATTTAATTGAACAACTTTTAATTAGGTGCAGAAGATGCACGTTAATGCATTGAGCTTGAACAAGAGGATGCACGCAATTGATTGGTACTAATTTGGTTTTGATATCACACCAATCGCATTATTTTTACATTTGTTAATATAAACAATGTATTATATAAGAAAGAAAATATAATTCATCCAGTAGATCGATTTCGTCGTTATTGAGATCACTTCAAGTACTGTTCATAATTTTGCCGCACATTTGTCTCGAACCGAGGCACGTCTGCTTAGTCCACGACGAAATTGTGGACAGTGCTTGAAGATTTTTAACAAGGACGTAAAAGGTCTACTGGATCGAATTGCATCTGATATCGTATACAATGCTTAGTTTATACTGACAAATGTATATATAATGGGATTGGTGTTTATATCAAGTTCGAAAATTTTCTTTAAATTATTGCTGTCTATACCTGTACAATCAATAGTTGTTTTATTTTGAGTAAATCCTATCTATTGCGTCGTTATCGGATGCACATAAATTATTCAAATCTAGATTAGTTTAATCGTTTAGTAGACACGAAACACAGGCTTAGATTGAAAAACGCTTTCGTCGGGCAAGGCTTAACTTAAGATCGATTGCTTGCACATAGAGCTTAAAAGAGTACTATAATCAATTTATTCCATTAAAAATTCTACTGCATTTTCATGTTGACATCACGTAAATTCGTTGACTTGCTATTACTTTGATCAAACGACATTCTTCTGAACCATGCTCCTTGTAGTCACAAATAGATAACATCACTAAAAAGGTGTGCACTTTGGGAAATGTCATCAAAAGAGCGACAACTAAGCGCTCTAAAATTTGTGAATAATGGAATAATTTCCTATATCAAGATATATTTTCCAGATGATTTAAAAATGCGCAAGGAATAATTTGGTATTTGTTATCTAATAAATGGACGCGTTATTTTCTCTGTTTACTCGTTCTATTTAATTCCAATTATTTTAATACAAAATTTGCATTACAATTTAAAGGTGGCCGTTTTTCGAAAAGTATAATTTTTCCATTAATTTTACTACTCATTAAATGGTATTCTTACTATGGTTTTGATGTAAGTTTCTTGCTTATCTTTTTTTTAACAATTGCTTCGTTTATCTATTATTTAAATAATACATTATTTTTCTTAACTTTGGTTGGTTTCTCGAAATTTTCCTTTTAATTTTTTGGTCTTGTTTGCTGGTTACTCCTCAGTTAAAAGCCTGACGGTACATAAAATTTTACCAAAGCTGCATTATTATTAATTCTTCCGCATAAAGCATAAACCGTTTTCCACAATTAAATTGGTGAATTAATCTAGTTATGCAGGACTATTGAGAAGGTCGAAACGCGTCGGTACGCGTGACTGACTTTAGTGTTGCTATGTTGTTCGACGACTGGTTAAATACAACGTGTTTGGTGTATACCTCACGTTCAAAAACTTTATTTAAAGCATTGTTACCACCACCCGCGCAATCATTGATTGTTTAATTATTATTCATTATCAAATTACCACATAAAGCATTTATATAGAAATTTCGTTACATTTTCTACCGGGGAATGGTTATAATTTTAATGGAAATAATTATGAAAATGATCCACGAAAATTGGAAGGAAACGACAGGTAACAACACAGCCGCGTTACATTTTGAGTTATACGTGTCAGCTTGTTCGATATACTTCAAATTAGAATTTAAAGAATTTTGGCTAGAAAAAAATGTGAATTATGCTCGAGATCAAGTTAAATCAAATGACACAAATAAAGCGTGATTTATTAAATCTTTACAAAATCATTTATAATTTGAAAATTCTACTTTTCAATCAGAGAAATGAGAACCTTACATTGGCAGTAAATTCAGCAGCAGCCATTGGCTGTTGCGTTGTGAACATCGGGCCGGAGGATATTACGGCGGAAACGCGTCATATTGTGCTTGGTCTTATCTGGCAATTGATTAGAAAATGTCTTGTAGACAACATCACCTTGGCAAATCGTGCAGAACTTATTCAACTCCTTCGTGAGGGTGAAGACCCTGAAATTCTGAAGCGTATGCGCCCAGAAGAGTTGTTGATGCGGTGGGTCAACTATCACTTAGAAAAAGCCGGCATCGACAGACGGATTACCAATTTTACTGACGATATCAGTGACTCAGAGATTTACTGTCATTTGATGAATCAAATTGCTCCGACAGACAAACGAAAGGTAATGCACTCACCAGACTCGATTATGGGGGAACAAGGTCTTAAGCGGCGGGCAAGCATGGTATTGCAAAATGCTGAACCATTGGGTGCAGCTGATCTTTTGACACCAGACGACATTTACCTTGCTAATGAAGGTCGAGATAAAAGAGATCGTTTAAACTTGGCGTTTGTAGCCACCTTGTTCAATAATTATCCAGGTCTCGACACACCCTCTGAAGAGGTGGAAGTTGTGACGGAAACGCTAGAAGAGAAAGCCTTCAAGAACTGGATCAACTCATTGGGTGTGTCACCGTTTGTTTCAAATTTGTACTCTGATCTATCCAATGGAATTCCTCTGTTGGATTTGATTGATCGCATTCAACCGGGAATTGTGGATTGGAAGAAAGTCGTGCGCAAGTTTGATTTGAAGAAAATTCTCTTCCAGGAACAAGGAAACTGCAATCTGGCGCTCGAATATTCGAAACAGTTGGGTGTTAAACTGGTCAATATCAGCGGTGAAGACATTAGACTTTGTGTACATAAACTTGTTCTCGGACTTCTGTTCCAGCTAATGCGAGTCTACACATTCAATTTGTTGAAAGAGGTAAATAAAATTAAAATCCAGTTATTAACATGCTATCCCCATAAAAATCTACGATTTATAACTTTTAATTTTATGTGCGATGGTCAAACATTAAGATCATTTATAAAGACAGAGAACAGGACGACAAAACCATAAATCCTATGTCGTATATGTCATCTTATTACATGAGATGAGCGATACTATCACGAGTACCAAAGAATTTACTTTCACCACAAATTTATCATTCTAGTTGCCTCTTCTCATTTCAGTTGTCATTTGGGCAGAACTTTAGATAGCCGAATTGGTTTTCACTACGTAGCTATTATTAAGACTACATATACTTGCAAACAGTTAAAAAAATTGAATTTAAATTATTTTTAAATTTTTTTTAGAAAACATTCAGTTCTAGTTCTTCGCTGGTTCATTTTGGAATAATTTTTTACACGTTTAAATTCAGAGTGAAGTCGGGATGGGCTGCAGAGTCCTTTTTGCCAACTTAAAAATATAATGATGAATAAATGAGCAATTTCAAACTAAGTGTTTGAAGTTGAGTTTTTGAAAATTTTGATTTGTTTCGCTAAAAGCGATTGCTATATATTTTGTCTAAAAGAGAGATTTTCTTCCTGCAGAACATAGTCATTTTTATTAGAGCATAAACAACAGTCTATGAAGAATGAGAGTTTCTTTCCACTATCCAAACAAAAAACAATTTATGGCTTCAAAATTGGAACAAATTATCTGCTATATTTAAATACTGTTTGTTGCGGAGAACTAATATATATGCATGTATTAGGTGTTGCGAACCTAGTAACAAATTAGTTCAGTTGTGACCAGAAGGATAAACCAAAGGCAGGATGAACGGAAAGTATAATCTCATGCACATTCTTTTCGTGCTTACTGGCGACTCATCAGTAGTAGCCAGTATTACGCCCTTTAATCACTATATATTTTGGTGAGGTATGTGGGATAATAGGACGGTACAATCTCCTAGACGAATGAGTAAACCTGCAATAGTGAAGCTAACATCATATAGTCTACGACAATGCGACTCTAACGCTAACTCACACTATATAATATATATACCGTGTTTGTAAAGGATACTAACACTATGGTTATTGTGTTAGTAATCGATACCAACATTATTGTACTGAAATGGTACATGGTTCTAACAATATGGTTTCCGAGTCGGAACACGATACCACCATGATGTATATCAATTAATGCTATAGTTTACCGAAATTGAGAATTACAACAATGTCTGAACACCTGTTACTCCAGTTAATCCATACACTCTGGCCTTGATTGATATCAGTTATCACATTTCGTGGTAAGCATGACATTATTCAATTCAATATATAACAGTTAAGTACTGTTTTGCGGAGAACTAATATATATGCAAGAATGTATTAGGTGTTGCGAACCCAGTAAAAAATTAGTTCAGTTGTGTCCAGAAGGATAAACCAAAGGCAGCACGAACGGAAAGTATAATCTCATGCACATTCGTTTCGTGCTTGCTATATTACTGTTAGTTATTTCTCGTTAACGTCACTAATTCGTAGTAGTAAACAGCGAAGAACCCAGTTTTCAGTAGGCAGGATTTAATTTATATACCAAGAAACTTTTAAGTATGATCCCAAACAACATCGATTAAAAATAAATAACTGACACTGCCAAAATCGAGCATTCCTGTAATAAAAAAAGGTAAATTCGGCGCAATATATAAATTTATTAAGATCAAATTCGTGGGCTTGGTTAACATGATTTGCTTTTTTGCAGTATACATTGCCAAATTTATACTTAGTGATTTATTTTTGGTTGGTGAGAACTGAAAAATTTACATATATGAAGTAGGCATGGCGCACCTTGTATCACGTCGATTCATGTGGCCAGGACGATATGAGAAAGTCGGCCTTAAAACGGGTGTAACTGTTTTGATGAATGTTTCTACTGGTGTGTTCAGTGATTACTTTTTGGATGAAGTTGGCATTACATCTCAATTCCGCTAAGAGTTTGGCCATTTTATGTGTAGTAAATGGCACTGCAATTCGACATAAGTTTGTGTATTATTGCAATGACAAATTTACACAAAATTCTAAAATTCTATAGCCTAAACGCTGAGTTCAGCTACATTTATTATCTAGAATTTGTCCATTCACAACATGATTATTCCGCATATATCTATTTTATTTGACCATTTAACCGTTCAGTTTTAATTGTATGTTTCCTTATAAGATGCATCTGAACGATGTTGACTATCAATTCTTCTACGGCAAAATATTAATGTTCTTCATTGCTTCCCTGTTTGGGTGAAAATTATTGATCTACACTGCAAAGCAAAAGTATTCAGTTACCACTGTTGTTTAAGCTCTGTATTTCTTGATCATCTTCGGTTAAGCATATTCTCTTCTGAGAAATCAACAACCTCATTCTATTCAAATTTCTGTTCTTCTTATAAAATCCAGTTCTTATATATTATCAAATATCCACCAGGCTTGAGAATTATCTTCGTCATGTTAAGATGAAATATTCTGTTTTTGTTTTATATTTCCTTTAAATTAGCTTGTATTTCAGTCGACTATGATTGACAGAAAGCTCTGCGCATCGAGAGTTATAATTTCTTTAATAGACTGCAAGACTAATCAATTACTTTAAAATTCCAGGTTGCGCAGAAATAACATATGTTCACTTTCGCATAAAGCTTTCAAGACCATGTAATAAAGAAGTTAGTTTAAGCATAAGAGGAAACGCCACAGTCATAAATAAAAAAGGTGTAATTTCGTTGAAGCATGTACCACGCGCTTAGTGCCAACTCTAACATTATTGGCCGGTACTAAGTCATATTTGGGCAGTTTCCTCATTAAAATTGCATCACAACATGAATAAACAATGTAATTTTATTAAATAATACATTTTACGGTTAATAGCAACTAATCAGTTGAAACCGGAAAAAAATTCACTACATATTTGGTTTATAAATGCTGAAGAATTGTCCGATATCATCTCCTATAAGTGTGCGTACAAGAGCTATATCAGAAAAATTTCCATAGATAGACGTCCACAGTGTCGCTACGTCAATAAGATCACAGATTTAATTCCTTATCTTTCGCACCTTATATGAATTAATTAGTTTCTAGTTCTACCATGCCTAAAAAGAAAATGAAAATATAATAAAATTGTCGAGTTTTAGGCTTAATTATGTGGAAGAAGTCACACAGTTAGATAGAAGGATAGCTCGTGAGATAGATCGAAAATTCGTCTTTTGGGTATAGTAATTCTTTCGATAGAAACTAAGGACTGATAACGTTTTGATTAGAAATATTGATGCCCGTAATTTATGATTTAAATAAAAATAAATATGGAATTGAACTCATAGTTATTTTGATGTTTTTTTATATGCTACTTAAGTAGGCTGTATCGCTTATACAAATATCCCTTCTCTACAATTTTGTAGAAGATTTTGTGCCTCTCTTGTTACAAATTTATTTCGAATACGATCAGAACGATAAACAAAAATCTGCATAAACAAAAGGTATAATCTCATTGGATCGAGAATGTAAGATTTTTAAAATTTAAGATCAAATGACATATACCTTTCTCTGAATAGAGAATCTTATTAATGATGTCAGAAATGATGATTCCATTTAGTATAAATAAATAATTTTATTCACATAAAACGGAGAAATTTTCAGATACACAATTTTTGTGGTGGCCGTCATCAAGGTTATTTACCGAAAAAGTTCAATAAATAGATATTTATATAAAAATTTGTAACTTAATTCAACGTAATTAAAATTTAGCAGTATTACTTTCAAAGTCTATCAATGGAAGTTCCAAAAACAAGTGATTCGGCTTACAACGTGAATGCATTAATTAAAATTTATTACGATTTTCAATTTCAAAAGTTCAATACTAGCTAGTAAATTTAAAAATCTATCTTATAAAACGTCTTGGGTCCTACTCGGAACTTGACGAAATTTGAAAGTTGAGCAGTGTATCCATCACATGTATAATTTACATTTTTCCCGATCCTGAATAAATGGTGCAGACTAGGAATATATACTTTCAAACCGCGTAGTTTCCATCACATCTCCTACCACGATGTCTCCCGTTCATTGGAACTGCAGATTTGGCGACGTTTTTATCCTTTTGTCTTGGATCATTATCAGACGCATGATACATACATAAAAAATTTTAATACAAGATTAGTTAACTGAAATAATTTCGTTCGAACTTATTTAGGAACACGTAATCATGTATAATTAAATTAATTCTTAATAAAGTTAAATAGTTTCCTAATTATATCCTCTGTGCTCAGGACCAGTTAAATGCATAAAGTTTGGCTTATCCGAGTCATTGTCAATTAGACGCACATATTCACAAACTTTCCAAAATTCGACTTTATTCTCCACAAACTACCGAAAATTAAGTTAAGAGGAATGGAAAAGCGCAAATTGTAACCCGACAAGCACAAGGTCAGAACACTTACATGCAGAAAACCATACGGAGCCAGATCTAGGTGTAAAGTCCAAGCTAGAGTTGACAGACAACCACTTACGAATTCTTCGACAATCATGTTTAAATAATTAAACGAACATTGATTTCGCGAGCGGCGATAACATTTATTATAATCAAGTTGGCGATCTTAGTATGAGAACCTGACCCACAAATTACTTACATATGTCAGTAAAAACTAAGAATTTTATAGTGTAGAAAAGGCAATTCCTTTTCAATAATTCATAAAATCTTAAGATACATGATACATCGGATTAGTATGCGTGGTACAGCTTCATTCAATTATCAAGATCGATAAGAGTTGTTGCCCACGACCAATATGGTTGAACACGTAACTAAAACAAACTGATGATGGTTTGTTGGAACTTTGGGTCTAAATTGATGCCATGTTAGCTCCACCTAAAGTATATAAAGACTAACCAAATTACACTAGTTAGTAAATAACTGTAAATTGTATGTAGTGTGCGGCAGGGTGGCTCAGTGGCTAAAGAACCAGATTTCGAAGCAGACGTGCCCAGGCTTGAGCCCTGTCCGCGGAAAATTCTGGCCAGTTCATGATGAGTTCCCAATAAGGACGAAACCGGTCTACTGGATGAATTGCCTTTTCTGCACTATGCAATTCTTAGTTTATACGAACATATGTAAGTAATTAATGCATCAGGTGCTTATACCAAGATCGCAACCTTGATTATAATAATCATGTTTAAATTTTTTCCAGATCTTAGAGAAAGGTTTGAACACATTCCAAATTGGCGTAATTGAGAATCGTTATAAGACACAATATTAAAGGAAAAATTAATTATGCATAACAGTAAACCAAATAAAGTCGGACATCTCAACAATTATCCCAAATTAAATGACAAAATCTCATAGATAACACAACTTATAATTCAATAACGCAATCAGTGATAATTTCTGATGTTCAAAATCCAATAAATTCCGTCTATTGGGCTAATAACACAGGGCATAATAAGGTACCGATCTGTGGAAATTCACTGAAAATGGCAATGCAGTACACGGGCGTTGGTGAAACCTATTTAAATCAAGGCTGCGATCCTGATATAAACACCAATCCCATTATATATTTTTTATTTATTGATTTATTTATTTAAACTTGTGGAATGCGAGCCTTAATAAAATTTATAGTACTCTTTCCAGGTGCTCATGGAAAGGTTACTATATATATATATATATATATATATATATATTATATATATATATATATATATATATATATATATATATATATATATATATATATATATATATATATATATATATATATATATAATTCAAATTTGCATAATTGTATGTGAATAAATATGGTCAAACAAAGTATGTAATGCTGAAAACACCAGAGAAGAAACCACAATGTTAGGGATTATAACTTTAGCTTGCTCACAACAAGTTCTGAAAGATTGGTCTCAGCCGATAAATTGAACTTCAGATGGAGAAAAATCGAAATAGTTACTTTTATGACATCAGTAATTTTTTAACAAAAATCATAACAACACACTTAATAACTAGAATTAATTTGTAAAAGAATCATACAAAACTAAATTTAGAGCAATCCAAAAGTATAATCCAATGTACACCTACGTTTCGTGCTTACCAGCGACACATTTGTAGAAGCCGATGCTTCGCCCTATATCTACCACATATTTGATCAATAAATGCGGAACATTTGTACCGTACACTCTCCAATACAAATATGTCTACAAGCAGTAGTGGAGTTAACTTCAAGTTTTCGACAATGCGACTTTATAATCAACTCACTATATATAATATATACCAATCCTGTAATGGTTACCAATACTACGGCTGCCCAGTCGATAAATGGGACCAACATTATGGTTACTGAGTCGGTAAATGTTACCAACTTTATAATTGCCTAGATGGTATATGTTGCCAACACAAAAGATTTCAAGATAGGCTAAATTTCACCAAAATTGATAATTCCAACTATTCTTGAACACGTGTTACTCCAGTAAATCCACAAACTCTAGCCTTGGCTAAAGGGCGTATTAGCGACTCCTACTTAGGAGTCGTCATTAAGCAGGAAACGCATGTGTAAATGAGGTTATACCTTTCGTTCTTACTGACTTTTTTATCCTTCTGGTCCTATTTGAACTAATTTGTTACTAGGTACGCAACATCTAACGCACAATTGCATACATACAAGTTCTCTGCAACAAACAATATTTAAGATAAATCTAATCAGACTCCAATTTCACTGTTGTGCCAATAAACTTTGGTAATCCGTTTACACCGAAATGTTTCTTAAAAATTGTAAAAAGAAAAAACAATGGATTTAATGTATATTTCTACGTTAAGAGAAATGTCAGTGAGAACAAGTTGCAATTACAAAAAGAAGTTGAACCAAATATATAGTTCTTGTATAAGTTCAACACTGTCTTCGAATTCAGTCATTAAGAACAGAATTTCTTGCAACAAATATAAAACCACAATCATTTTCGCTAAGATAATTGAAAAACATTACACTGAATGTAAGTAATAAGAACGTTCCAACCTAGACAGGTATTAAATTAGCTAGTAAATTTAAATATGTTTAATGGTTATTATTAATAATTTGAAATTAAAGGATAAGATAAAATAGTACAAAGGTTTTATCACAAACATCCATATTTAGATATTATAATGAAACTATAAGAAAACTAAATAGATTAAATGAAACTTGGCATTCTTAAACCTAAATTATTTGAAGCCGGAATAAGTAAGTAATCGTTCAATTTAATCGCTGGTAAAAAATAAAAGTTTTATTACTATACTTACACAGTGTATTGTATACTTTAGATTAAGCAAATATCTGTGCTAGGCATCTTACATTTTATATATTAAACATTTGACCGACAAAAAAATTTTCATGAATTCATAGTATATTCTTACAGTTAATACGTAAACGATTCTCAGTTTGACAATTGCTCCACCTATTAGACGATTGTTGCGTCCATCATTGAGCAATTATCTCTCCGTAGATTTTTCTATTCAGTTACCTGGTGTCCAATATTTACTCAATCAAAACTATTTGCTGCTGTGGAGACTATAGACCTACCATCTAACATGAATATCTAGATTTCCAGACTTGCACAATTCCCAGGTTAATAATACTCTCCACGTCTAATTTTCAATAACTGGTTCATCAAGGATGGCATTACAGACTGCCCACCTGAACTCCTCGTACTAACATTGCTACGCCATTCGGTCTCAACCTCAATGTTCACATCTGAGAGACGACATCCATGTCCAGAGAATTAAATCTTATATCACTGGTATCATAATAGGAAATTCGGAGGATTATTCTTAGCTCCATAGCAGCACCACGAGTAACCTGGAATGCGAATGTAACCGTAGCTAAACTGAATAGAGAACAAGGTTCCTTGGCCTTCCGATTCCTGAATATACTAAGAATAGAATACTGCAATTTACAAAATATATTGTAACGGCCGTTGAGTAAAATCAAAGCATGGAAAAGTTAGGAGAAAGAAAGCTTCCCATTAACAAAGATTGAACGTCAGACCAAAAATACAAATTCTGAAAACAAACGCGACTTTCTAGCGATAATTATAATTTAAATCAAGGTTACGATTTTCATATAATCACCAATCCAATTATTTATTCAGTATACAACAAGCAATGTATATTGTAGAAAAGGCAATTCATCCAGAGCCCTTTCGTCCCCGTTGGGAATTGCCGAAGTACTGTCAAGAATTTGCCACGGGCAGGGATTGAATCCGAGAACGTCTGCTTCAGAATCTTTTGCTCTAACCACTGAGCTATCCTGCCACATAAAACATACAATTTTCAATTATATACTAACTAATTTTTCTTGGATAGCCTTTCTTTAGGTGGAGTCTATATAGCTTAGCTTTGGACATATAGCTCTAACTAACTACTCTCCATCTGTCATTATGGAGCAGACTCCACACTACCTCGGGATGTAGTATGGAATTGAACACGCATATATATATATATATATATATATATATATGAACCATTAATTAAATCAAGGTTGCCATCTTGATATAAACACCTGACCCATTATGTGCACATATTTTTCAGTATAAATTATGAATATTATAATGTAGAAAAGGTAATTAATCCAGATCACTTTCGACCCTGTTGGGAATTCCTGATGTACTGTCAAGATTTTGACGCGGACAGGGCTGGAGCATAGGCACGTCTGCGTCGGAGTACTTGATTCTAACTACAGAGATACCTTGCTATACACTACACGTAATTTTCATTTTTATATACCAAATAATGTTTTTGTTAGCTTTCTCTTCTGGTGGAGCCTTTATGGCATCGCTTTACACCTAAAGCCACCGCACATCTTTCTTTATAGATTTGACACCATGCTACTTGTGGAAGTTGTATTCAATTCAAAATTTCTACAATTAAACCATTATTGGTTGCGCGGGCACAGGAAAACTTATTTAAATCAATGTTGTGGTCATCATACAAGAACCGATTCCATTATACATATGTACATTGTCTTTACAATCTTTGCATTGTATAATATAGGAAGCCAATTCATCTAGTAGATCGGTGTCGTCTCCTTATTTGTAACTCATCACGTACAGTCCAGAATTTGCCGTGGAAATGGCTTAAACCTGAGCACTACTGCTTCGTAATCTGACGCTTTAACCACTAAGCCTATCTGATGCACACTACACACAAGTTCCAGCTGTATACTAAATAGTCTTTCTTTCAGATAGTACCCATATAGCATCTATGTAAACCTAAAATTCCAACTAGCAACCCCCAGTCTGTCATTGGAAGAATGAACAACACACTAACTTGGGAAGTGATATTTAATTTGATCATTTATATAATTAAACGACCATTGGTTTCGCGGGCGATGATAAAGACTATTTGACCGAGGGTATGGTCTGGGCAATAAGGACGAAACCGGTCTACTGGATGAATTGCCTATTATAAATTTTACCGTGCTTTGTTTATAATGTTAAATCAATATAGATAATAGGATTTTAGTTTATATCATGATCGCAAACTTGATTTAATAATTTGTTATCATCACCCGCGCAACCAATGTTCGTTTAATTATATAAATGTTTATTTCAATACTACTTCACAATGTAACGTGGTGGTTGTTTTGTAATGACAGATTGGAAGTGGCTAGATGGAACTTTGCTTCTGAAGAGATGCAATATTGGCTCCGCCTAAATGAAAGACTAACCAAGAATCATTATTTAGTGTAAAACTGAAAATTGTAGTAGCCTGGGACGAGGTGGCTCTGTGGCTAGAACAATAGATTTCGAAGCAGACGTGCGTAGGCTCGAGCCCTGTCCGTGGCAAATTCTGGACAGTACGTGAAGAATTCCCAGTGACGACGAAACCTGTTTACCGGATGAACTGACTTTTCTACATTTTAAAGTGCTCTGTTTATAATGACATATATTTATATATATATATATATATATATATATATATATATATATATAAGAACAAAAATGGGGAAAATAGAAACGATCAATATATATATATATATATATATATATATATATATATATCATGAGATTGGTGCTCATATTAAGATCGCAATCCAGATTTAACTAATAAGGATTTAACTTGAGATTATAATTATTCATTTCATCTGACCACACCTTAGATATACACAAATCTCGCACAACTACATATCTGTTACCAGAATATCAGCATTGAAATATTATTACCCACAAAGTATGAAGCAATTAGATGATGCTCTATTTCTCGTTACAAATTGTCTGAAGCGAGTTTCTTTAGTCATCCATGCTTACTTACAAGTTTACTATGAATAATTTATTAAGCATTTCACCATCGACCAGAAATGCTAAGAAAGCAATCAATGCTACATTTCATGTTTCCTCTTGTTTACTAGCAACCAACATAGAAGCTAAATAGGTTACCAAAACAAAACTGCTATTGGAGAATGGGAAACTGACATAGATTAATTTTCATTTTACTTCTGTGATAAAATGTGCAGGTAAATACGCTAATCTCAGAATCTAATCACTAAAATGACTTAAATAGTTTTTAATTCTATAACATTTACTCGCGAAATCAAAAAAATGTTCAGCATGAAATAAATTGTTATACGCCTTAAATTTATGACACACAGGTAGAGCCTTGCTAAAGAAACAAGATCTCTGTTGAAACATTGCTTTGCGTGCATTAGCATTAGTATCGTACATGATGAGTTCCCAATAAGGACGAAACCGGTCTACTGGACGAATTGCCTTTTCTACACTATACAATTCTTAGTTTACACTGACATATGCAAGTAATTAATGGGTCAGGTGTTTATATCAAGACCGCAACCTTGATTATAATAATTTTTATCACCACCCGCGCAAGCAATGTTCGTTTAATTATATAAATGTTCATTTCAAAAACACTTTCCCATGTAGTGTAGTGTCTGTTCATTAATGTCAGATTGTGGATGGTTAGTTGGAACTTTGGGTCTAAATGGATGCCATATGAGCTCCACCTAAAGGAAAAATTGACTAACCAAGTTACATTAGTTAGTATATAACTGAAAATTGTGTGTAGTGTAGTGTGCGGCAGGATGGCTCAGTGGTTAGAGCACCAGATTCCGAAGCAGACGTGCCCAGGTTCGAGTCCTGTCCGCGGCAAATTCTGGCCAGTACTTGATGAGTTCCCAATAAGGACGAAACCGGTCTACTGGATGAATTGCCTTTTCTACACTATACAATTCTTAGTTTATACTGACATATGTAAGTAATTAATGGATCAGGTGTTTATATCAAGACCGCAATCTTGATTATAATAATTGTCATCACCACCCGCGCAACCAATGTTCGTTTAATTATATAAATGTAGGTGAATACTGTAGGAGTAAAAATAATAGTAATCCATATCGCGTGCAATAAGTCTACTAATGTGCATCGTAAATATTCTTCAGTTAGAAAATTTAAATGTGTTCAGCCAGCATTTCTTTCGACATAAAACGCAATTTGATGTGAGATTTATAAATACCAACTACAGGTAAAATTTATTTGTTAAACGGTTGTGCATTGCGAGTTTCAAATGTTGAATCTTCGCGATTTGCGTTCGCGGGTTGTTGCTGTGCACCATCAGTTTCGCAAAGATCCGATTGATCCCCATTTCCAAGGACGCATCGAGTTTGTCTTCCTATTAGCTGGTTGCGAATTCGTCCCTTACTTCTGACGGCTTCAACGTCGTTCATACTAAACACCGGCAATGAGGTACTATCTAATCGTCGTTGGCTGGCAACGTTTCGGAACGGAATTTCCCCTTCCCTCATCAGGCATCTAATAATGCGCATCTTCTTCAGTTTGTACTGAATCATAAATGTGACGACTGTATCATCATACTTATCTGTCAGATATTTCTGCAAGCCACCACAAAGACAAACTCGATGCGACCTTGGAAATGAGGATCAAACGGATCTTAGTGGTAGAATGGTCCTCAATAAAATTATTTAATACAGCCTGGCGAAGGCTACGTTTCCTGCGACCGAATCCAGAGAGCGGAATCCATTGTTCAAATCAAACTGCTGGCTCAAGGTGCTTCTGATAAGTTATCCAATAACCAGTAGATGTAAGCTGTCAAATAACCTGTAAGAAAATTATTGGCAAAAAAAGGCCTTTAGAATAATATGCAAATATGATCAACTTTACGAGTTATTCTCTTTTCTTAACTGCTCCTTTATTTTGTTCTGAACCTTGTTCATAACATTAATAGCAGTGCTTTTTTTATTTGGCTCATTACAAAAAACAAAATTTTACGAAACATATTCCAACGAGTGTTTAAATCAAGTTTGCGAGATTAAAGTAAACACCAATCCCATTGTATTTAACCAGTTGTCGAACAACATAACAAAACTACCGCCAGGTTCCAACGAGAGCCTATTTCTTCATTCAATTTGGCAAAATATCATATATAGTGCATAGGGCAACAAAAAACGGCACTAATATCTGTAGTTCTCCGCCCCAAACGGAATATAACAGTTATATATTTAATTGAATGGCGTCATGATTACCTCAGTATGTGATAACGCATATCAATCAAGGCCGCTTTGCGTGGATTTGCTGGAGTAACAAGTGTTCATAAATAATTGTAATTCTCAATATTTGGTGAACTTTAGTATACATTTCCATCCATTGTGGTGGAACCATGTACCGACTTGGCAACCTTAGTGTTGCTATCCTGTACCTTTTCGGCAACCATAATGTTGGTATCAAGCACTAACAAAATAGCCATAGTGTTGGTATCCTTTACAGACTTGCTATACATTACATATAGTAAGTTCGCGTTGAAGTCGCGTTGAAGAAGACTTTATATGAAATTAGCTTCAATACTGCAGATTTACACAATCGTAAAGGAGATTTTACCGTCAAATTTTCCCAAATTCTTCACCCAAATATATAGTGGGCTCCCACTGATGAGTCACCAGTAAGCCCGAAACGAATGTGCACGAGATTATACCTTCTCTAGAATGGAAAAAAACTGTCTATAATATTACTGCAGATTGACATAAATTAGAGCTCACACTCTCGCTTGTATACACACACATATACAAAAATTCACACACTAACAACCTTAATAGAGTACTGGCGTATCTGACTAACTTTTATCAACTCGACATGCTTTTATGGTGATCAAGAAATGTCGGAATTTGTCAGTTCGTGTAACTGACGGTTCTTTGTCTTCGTTTCGTTACAGGTAGAAAAAAATCGTATTTATGTTTCTTTTAATTTTGCAAGCTTCATTTAATTAACTTTATCATCTATTCACACATTAATTGATTGCCTATTCAACTATGTGTTTAACATTTATAATATAATGTATTTTAGGCGAGTGGAAATGCAGCCAAAATGTCCTTCGAAGACAAAGAGGTTTTGCAATGGACAAACGGTAAACTTGCCTCCGTAGGAGAGTCACCATTAACAGGATTCCGTGATGCTAGTCTATCAAGTGGACTACCTCTTTTGGCTGTTCTCGAGGCGCTCGGAGCAAAAGTTGATCGGAGTCAACTGTCTAAGCATCCTGAGGACAACCTGGTGAATTGTCAGTATGCTATTTCTCAGGCGCGAAAAGCAGGTGCACGAATCTACGCCTTGCCGGAACATTTGTGTGATCTTAACGGCAACATGATATTGACCATCTTTTTGTGTCTTATGATTTTGATGTATCGAAGACCTGTGGAAGGTGCAGAAAATGAATCAAACGAACAAATAACAGCTTAAAATGGGAGAGGGCAAAATAGATGAAGATATGATTTCTTAATGGTACTTTAATCAGCTCTGAGTGCAAGAAGTACGCAAAAACTTTATTTCAAATGTGCTAAAACGCTTTAAAAACTACACAATTGAAATTTTAAGTTTTAAACATTCTTAATTCATTACAATGAATACATCGACACTGATATTTTCTTTTTCAAATATAAATCTGGACATACTAGAATCTAATGATTCTTTATTGAAAACGTTGTACATGTCTACAAACCGTAGCATTCGGAAACTTGAATTACATTATCATGACTGCCAAACGACAACATGCTAGATTTAATAGTCATTCATATGACATTTCCAGACTTGTGATAAATACAAAATCCACGTTAACCAATTGAGCAACATAGGAAAACTCCGGACAATTACACATACTGACGCATTTTGAAGTCTCATGTTCGTCATTATAAAACGACAGCAAATTGGCTAACGGGCAACAAACAAAAATTGTAAATTTTTGCAACGAAGTCCCGAAATATAGCTCTCGTTCTTGTAGTCTTACATTTATTTTACTTTACTTTAGTGTCAGTCGCAAAATTTCTTTGTGGTCGCGAGAAATATCTTGTAACAACTTTTGTCACATTAATATAAATGAAAAAGGTAAACAATTAATGATTGCGAGAGTGATAATATGAATTACCTAAGTCAAGTTTGCAACCATGGGAAACGAAAGAATACAATTCAGAAGTCAATCGTACTATGTAATAGAAATCTGTTAGATAGTGTTTGTGTTTTTAATAAAGTAACCGTCAATCACACATTGGGTCACGTTTCTAACTTCCCTGCTCAATATCAGAATACAGACGCAAATCCCAATTTATAAAATAGTTTTAAGCCCAAAATGATAGTGAATATAACGGACGTCTTGATAGTCGAACTGCAATTACTGACTGTGCGAGTAGTGAGTAAAATGTTTAAAACCAAGAATTCAGACTTTAGATAAGCAGCAATCCAAATTTATTAGACATGTTGCACGCATTGACGTGTTTCAATTGACATAACGTAAGCAATATTGTGCGACTTGATAAATAATACTTGTTTGGTGCCTATCTTAAGACCGGAAACTTGATTTAAAGCATTTTCAAATAGACATTTTTTTGAATAATTCACATTTTCCAAAGACGTTTGTCAACAATTTGTCGGGAAATATAGAAATAGTGCAATAAACTGTAACAAACATGCATTCTCACACACCTACAGGCCTGTATAAACTCAGAAAAAACCGTAAGGTACTTGAATGCAAATTGTTTTAGGGAAACTGGATAAATTGAAATTATCTGATCTGCGTTTTGACTAACGCAGCTTTTATTGTTCCAGTAGTCTTCTTTCTTTAAAATGTTTCGGCTACCTTTATCGGTATCCTTATTGCGTTGGTCCATTCTCAAACGTTTAACAAATGAACCTAATGAAGCAAGGCTTGCTTGCGACTGGTGTTGTTCAATGACTGGTTAAATACAATGGGATTGGTGTTTATTTCAAGCTCGCAAATTTGATTTAAAGAAAGGATAAAGGAGTTCAGACTTGTAGTTCATCCGAGGACATTGCCACTATGACATCTTACTAGGGGAACGAAATTTCAAAAAAAGCCAAACATATAGTTTACAAAACAATATTAAAAACAAAATCAACTTTGGCGCCTTATTAAGCAAGAGACTTGGAAAGCACTGTGTTTTGTTATAAAGAGTTGTTTTGTATTTAGTAACAATTAGATTAGTTAGACTATAAGGATAGCAGTGCATGAACGGAAAGTAGAATCTCATGCACATTCGTTTCGTGCTTACTGGCGACTCATCAGTAGGAGCCGGTATTACGCCCTTTAACCACTATATATTTGGTAGAAGAATGTGGAATTATAGGACGATACAATCTCCTAGACGAATGTGTAAACCTGTAATAGTGAAGCTAACATAATCTAAAGTCAACGACAATACGACTTCAATGCTAACTCACACTATATAATATATATACCGAGTCTGTAAAGGATACTAACACTATGGTTAGTGTGTTAGTAACTGATAGTGACTGGAAATGACGGCTGCACAATTTCTATGCAGTCACGAACATAAGCTATGTATTAGGTTTTGCGAACCTAGTAACAAATTAGTTCAGTTGTGACCAGAAGGATAAACCAAAGGCAGCATGAACGGAAAGTATAATCTCGACTCGGAAAATATAGTGCTAGTATCCAGTACTCATCGATTTCAAAAAAGGTATCAGTTACTAACACAATAGCCATAGTGTTTGTATCCTTTACAGACTCAGTATATATATCATATAGTGTGAGTTAGCATTGAAGTCGCATTGTCGTTGACTTTAGATTATGTTAGCTTCACTATTACAGGTTAACACATTCGTCTAGGAGATTGTACCGTCCTATTATTCCACATTCTTCTACCAAATATATAGTGGTTAAAGGGCGTAATACCGGCTCCTACTGATGAGTCGCCAGTATGCACGAAACGAATGTGCATGAGATTATACTTTCCGTTCATGCTGCCTTTGGTTTATCCTTCTGGTCACAACTGAACTAATTTGTTACTAGGTTCGCAAAACCTAATACATACTTGCATATATATTAGTTCTTCGCAGCAAACAGTATTTAACTGTAATATATTGAATTGAATGATGTCATGCTTACCGCGAAATGTGATAACTGATATCGATGAAGGCCAGAGTGTATGGTTTAACTGGAGTAACAGGTGTTCGGAAATTGTTGTAATTCTCAATTTGGGTGAACTTTAGCATAAATTTATATCCATCAGGTTGGTATCATGTACCGACTTGGAAACCATAGTGTTAGTATCCGGTACTCATCGATTTCAAAAAAGGTATCAGTTACTAACACAATAGCCATAGTGTTAGTATCCTTTACAGACTCGGTATATATATTATATAGTGTGAGTTAGCATTGAAGTCCTATTGTCGTTGACTTCAGATTATGTTAGCTTCACTATTACAGGTTTACACATTCGTCTAGGAGATTGTACCGTCCTATTATTCCACATTCTTCTACCAAATATATTGTGGTTAAAGGGCGTAATACCGGCTCCTACTGATGAGTCGCCAGTAAGCACGAAACGAATGTGCATGAGATTATACTTTCCGTTCATGCTGCCTTTGGTTTATCCTTCTGGTCACAACTGAACTAATTTGTTACTAGGTTCGCAAAACCTAATACATACTTGCATATATATTAGTTTCTCGCAACAAACAGTATTTAACTGTTTTGTTATGTTGTTCGACGACTGGTTAAATACAATGGGATTGGTGTTTACTTCAAGCTCACAAACTTAATTTAAAGAAAAAACTTGAAAATATTTTGAATTTATGAAGTTGTTATTTTCTAAATTTGCCTTGCGCATCTTGATAAATAAAACCTATTTATGTATGAGCTAAACATAGGTAGGTAGTTTTTATGTGTGAATGTGTTTTATAATGTATGTAATAACTTGGTTTTGCCGCATTTAATTTTATTGCTTGTTCGATGCTCACAATCGTTAGAGATAGATTACCATTGCAAACATACGATGAAAACAAATGATTAAACTTAATTCCTTCCCTATTGTTTTCAATAATTCATCTCAAGCTACATGAATAATAATGCAAAGATCTGACTTCTTATAAACTGTAATAATAATAGAATTCATTACATGGGCACAAATTTAATAAAACCTATAGCATCCCGCATTGTTTTTACATTTTTTCTATTTTCTGATTTGCCATTATGCAAAACTTCATCCTATAAAGTCTTCTAAAGATTAGCGGATAAGTCCGGCTAAGTAGCATAGTTTATACAAAATTATCGATAACAATACTTGGAACATGATCGTCTTTGGTATTCCGCAAAAAGAAATCTAGCAATATAGCAAAGGGAAGTGTCGAAAAAGGTGTACTTTGTGTTGAATTAATTTGTCCACTCTTAGGTTTATGAACTTATTACATACTTATAAAGTTCAGACAATCATCTGACAATTAAGAAAATATTTCTATCATTAAAATCGTTGAAATTCTTTGATAAATTCAATGTTGTATATTACGGAATTCGCCGACCAGGCTGACTGATCGATTAACTATGCTAATAATATGATTCTTTGTTCAAATGATGTTGGTCGGATAAACTAAGCATATATTCTTAAACAAAGTGCTCCCGCAATCGGGCTACTACAAATACTAATACTTATGCTACTACCGCTACTACTAATACTTATTTTTATTCTTATACTATTACCACTACCGCTAATAATACTACTACTGTTGCTGTAGCCACTTTTTAGACGATGAACGCTCCAAAGGCCCTATTTATGACTGACAGGAATACAGGAGAATTTTCGCGCAGAGGCGCATGAGTTAAGATGAAGCAAAGACAGGAGAGGCATGCAACAGTCATTTGAGCGACAAAAGTGAAAAAGAAATAATAATTAATTAATTAAAATTAAAGTGAGTGTGCTTCTTGTGATGGTTTGGAAACTATGGTTAGAATCTCATCGACAAACATGACAAAACGTAACGGTAGAATTAGGAGCAACCAAGTCTAGGCTGGATGAAACTATCATCGTATACTTTGAGGAAACTCACATAAACGACTGAGCGAATATGAGTGACCAGAGCAACAACAAAATCTACCACTTCTACTACTACTATTGCTTCAACTCATACTAAAACTACACAGAAAAATGTACTGAGGCTTGACGTGTGCATATTAGTTTTCCACATTTCTGGTTCTCCTGGCTTTGTTGATCGTAACTAAATGAAATATAGATTGGCTATCAAATTAAGAACACTTGGGATTTGGTATGATATATATAAGAATATTTTCTAGATTATTTAATTAATTTAATTAAATAACCATTGATTGCGCGGACGATAATAAAATTTCTTTAAATGAAGTTTACAAACTTATGATAAACAATAAAAAGTTTCCATCCCTTAAATGGTGTATGGCATGGGTACAGTCAATGAATTTCAGTGGGTTAAATCAAATATAACACCCGCCCACAGAATTATTTAGCTTTTGCAGCCAGACCGAAATATTTGTAAAAAAGATGATTTAGAATAATATGAGCTGTTCTAGCACGATTAAATTTAAAGCTTATTTCACTGATAGATATTTTAAATCTGATAAATTACATGCATTAATGATTCGAGATTACAGTTGCCTATAATTCACTAATTAATTTTATGGAAGTATTTTAATTTGTATTATTTCAACTCGGAGTTAAAAATTAATGGAGTGTTAGTGAAGAACTGACTCGTCATTCATTTTAAGCAAATGCACATTAAGTAAATTTTCATTTAAATTTAATAATTGCTATTAAATCTTAATAAAAATGAATTACTTAAATGGACAAATAACTTATTTTATCATGTAAAACTCTTTGCATATGGCGTCGCATATCTCTAAAAATTAACAAATTCAGACGATAAGATAAGCTTTTTTAAACATAACGTTCCAAAGGAAAACGTAAGGACTAAAGAATTCTATGTGCCAGTACAAATTAAAGTGAATATCCTTAAAAGAAATGTGTTGCGCGACAGGAAATTGATATATTGCATGATCCTAGTTTTGGAAGAAAAAAGCTTTTACGTCCACTTCCCAGATGTGGATTTTGGATATTTCGTGAAAGTCTGACGGGCTCAAGCAGAAATATAAAAGCTCATTTACTAAATTGAGTATGTTTTGGCAGTCACCTTAGAAGTGAAAAACAAATTTAGTGACTAATTAAACGAGCATTGGTTGGCGGGCGGTGATAACAATTATTATAATCAAGGTTGCGGTCTTGATTACAATAAGTTTATTGAGTTTAAGTAAACACTTCCCTGATTTTATCAAATATTCAGATGGACTTGAGTTTAACGCCAATCTCATTTATAACAAGTCATACAAATTGTAGAACAAAATTTATTTTCACGCATCATCATCATCATCATCATCATCATCATCATCATCATCATCATCATCATCATCATCATCATCATCATCATCATCATCATCATCATCATCATCATCATCATCATCATCATCATCATCATCATGATCATCATCATCATCATCATCATCATCATCATCAGTGTCCAGCCATACAAAAGTGAAAAGTGACTAATGTTTCACTGCCATATAAACATAATGAGGGAAAAAATTTATATAATTGAATTTAGACAAATTATTCGTGAGATTTACGAGAGAGATAGAGAGAGGGACGGAGAAAGAAGGAATACTTTGCTACTATGATAAAATATGTAAACCTGTCGACTACACCTAGATCTTCATTCGACAGTCGCAAATTTGGAGTTAGTGGTGGGTGATTCTGTAACAATATCTTACATTTAGAGGGTGCGAATTTCATACCGAAAGACGGAACAATGTCTGTTAATTTATTTAAGGTGGTCTGGGCAGCATGCTGATTGTCGAATAATAGTACGATATCGTCCGTATAGTCAAGATCGACTAGTTTATCTCCCGGGAGAACTTCAACTCCAGCGTCCTGAATGTGTGGGAGAGTGTTGTTTATAATAGAATCGATTACAAAATTAAACAAAAATGGGGAAAGTGGACAACCTTGACGAACACCACTGTTGGTTGTAAAGTTATGCGTTAATTCGTTGTAAACCTTAACGCGACCAGAAGTATTTGTGTAGACAGCTCGTATAATATTAACAAATTTTGTGGGCACACCGCTTTTCGACAAGATATGGAATAAAACATTGCGATCCACCGAATCAAATGCACCCTTGAAGTCTAGAAAGACGACTATTGTGGAACGGTGTTATAAATATCTCTGTTCGAGAACTTTTCTTAACGTAAAAATATTATCTATACAACCTCGTCTTGCGCGGAATCCGGCCTGCATGGTCCGAGTCGACACAAATGTTCTAAAAGAACTACAATCCTGGATGCAACCACGCCATCTATTACTAATTGCTACATGATCTATTTGAGTCCACCGTTGTCCGGGTGCTGAAGGACGCCATGTAGCACAACGTCTAACACTACGTCTGAAGTTTGTATTACTTCAATATAGTCTATGTTCAGCGCAGC